>SKCR01025503.1:0-52995 GCA_019454045.1 Zanthoxylum bungeanum
TAAGAGTTTGATGCCATGTTATACAAATTGGCAAGCTAAAGGATGCTTTTAAGTGTTTAGTAAACAAAGAATGGTATGGTATGATGAAATATCCAAAATTGAAAATCTTGAATATTGGGTAAAGAAAGAAAGATGAATAGATTAAAAGTTGTTTATTGATGAGATGGTGGTTTAGTGTATGTGAAATTGAGTGTAATAAGATGGGTTGTGTGTTGGTGATGCATTTGGGTAAGGAAGACTTAAGAAAACAAAAACAGGTTTGCATCCTGATGCTAAAGGGCTTTGCTTCGCAACGTAAAGTGGGAAAATGGCAGGACGTTTCTGGAATGTTGCGTGTCACGACGCGCCAGGATTTAAGTTGTGACGCGTGACCCAAAATCATCTCAAATCAGTTTTAAACCATCCCAGTTCCACCTAGAGTGTTAGAGACCACCCTTACGGTCTCGTAACAGTTTGCGTACATACATTACATCTTATTACAATCATGATATACTAAGTGACGATATCACGTACTTGAATTAAGAAGTTTTGGCTAGTTCCGAACCTGTCTCATTGGTTTATAATCTAACCAAGTTACCGCATATAGACCATTACAGGATTTGCAATTTCCTTCGACGAAGTGGTATAGCACCAGCTAGATTCCAACCAGTGAGTGGACACTTCTCTTTTCAAGTTGATTTTTTTTATTGATTTATTCTTTATGAATTGAGACTTACTTTTTCCAACACATATGGCGTTAGCCATATTTGATTTCAGTATTAAATGTAGTGTTTTATATAGTTTTGAAATCTGTTAGCAAGACTTTTTTACGTTTTTCGAGGCAGGCATGTGGGAAAAACCCACCTCAGTATATAACTTGATTCAGATATAGAATAACGGACAGCACATGTGCACATGTAGAGGACTAGGGGGACGGCGATACGTAACGCCCCCAGATCTTAGTTCAGGACTAGAGATGACATATGCCTCTATATCCCAGTTTCAGAGCTTGGAGGGTAGCATAGATCTGCACCCCCAGTTCTAGTTTTAGGGACATGATTGGCATGCTTTGGGGGGGATGGTGATAGTAACGCCATAAAGTCATGGTTTGCAATCCTGGCTCTGTTAGGCGTATGGGGACGGTGATACATAACGCCCCAATACGTCAGGTTTTGGAGACATATACAGATATCAGAAATAGTTTTCAGATACAGTTTTTAGAAAAAGGTTTTTAGGAAAGAAAGTTTTCAGAAAACATCAGTTTTATAAGAAACTTTCAGCAAAGATAAATTTACATAAAGAGTTCAGAAGAGATTTTCAGAAAGAAGCCCAGAGTTTCGACAGAAAAAAAGTTTTGTTAAAGCTATTTTTGAATTTTGGTTTTTTAGAACCAAATGTTTTATAACATTATTTCAGTTTTCGTCCACTCACTTAGATCACAACGGTCTAACCCATCCACTCCCAGTTTTCTTATTTTGAAAGTTTTCTCGAAGGACGAGCTCGGGAGGATGGATACTGATGCAGTCACTAGGGAATGAAGTCCACCAGTTCAAGTCAGAGAGAGTGGGAGTTCAGTCAGAGTCAAGTAGAAGTTATGTATTAGTCTTTGATTATGTAACAGTCATTGTAAAAGAAAATGTTACTAAGTATACAATTATTAGTATTTGAGATGCATTTCATGATGTTGAGTCGGGGCAATTGTCCCAATGCATGAGAAAGTCATTTGAGATTAGCTCGGTTAAGATGATTACCGACAGATAGTCAGAGGCTCAAGGGGATAGTACGACCTATTCCCCACCGGTAGCATCTCCTGGATTGGGGATGTTACAAAGATGGTATCAGAGCATGATCTAGGGAGTCAGTGACTGTAGTGGGTAGAGTGTTGGGGTCTTGTATACGCAGTATATCCGGGATACTCGTATGTGAGGCACTACTTCTCCAGTATCTGATCCTCAAGTACTTCCTCAAGATCTATAGACCGGTTAGTAAGTTTTCCTAGACTATTCGAATAGTATTCCTTATGAGAACAACTATACTCTATATCCAAGTTGAGAATTCCCATGTAGTTATCTCGTCTTATCACCAAAAATTCGGAACAAGTTATGAAACTAAATAGTAAAGATCTAATAAAAGTTGCCATGAGAGTGGGAAATGAAAGCTATAAAAAAGTAAGGGAAGATGCATAGATGTGTAAGCAGTCAGAGATAAAGAAAAAATAAAGAGATAGAATAAGACAGTGAAGTTCTAAGGATACTCACCTAGGACAGTAGAGAGAGAATAGAAAAAGCCCGAGCAAGTGTTAGAGTGCTTAGAAGATGTAAGATTTCTTCCCTCCTCAGAAAATTCCTATAAGCCAATCTAATAGCCATAGTAGGTACTTCGTAGAGATAGTGAGTTCCCCGAGTAACGAAGAAAGAAAAGCCAGAAAGATAATAAGAGCAAGAAATCAAGATTAGTCTTAAGAGTTCTAATAGACCGAGATGTCAAAAGGACGTAGAGAACATCAGATTCTCAAACCCAGACCCAGGTCCACAAGCAAGAAAATAAAGATCATAAACAGAAATGATTATTTACCTTATCTCAAGCAATCTGATGGCGACAAGACCCTAAGCTATCTAGTTTACAGCCACTTAGTCATACCAGTTAAGAAAACTGTCATGATAGAGCCTATATCATACCCACTTTACATGAGAAATAGACTCTACCAGGATATATAGTACTAGAATAAGGACAACGATAGCTATCGAAATGTAAAGGTTTGCCCCATCATTTCCAGCTTAAGATAAAGGCAACCGTAAGAAGCCCGACGATAGTTTATCTTAAGAAATGGAAGGCCTTGGAAGGTAGATCACCCTGAAAAGGATTAAGGAAGTTTGAGGATGTAAATGAGAGAATTTAGTATAGCCAAAGATCTAGGCAAGTCAGCATGATGCTTGCAGTACTAGTAGAAGTTCACAGAATAGACCCAATGTATTTGAACCTGCAGATCCGCCCAATGCTATTAGAGAGCCGTGAAAAGTATAAAAGGACAGACCCTAGAGATAGAGGCACTCACAATTTAACAAAAGTACCAACGATGACAGTGAGATTAGATGGTAAAGTTGTAACCTATGGCAAGAGCAGAGAGCCGAGATCTACGAAGTAACCAGGAGAATGAGTCACCACTAGCATTGGCAGCTCAACTTAGAACCAATAGTTAGGATATATAAGTAATTAATAGGAATGTGAGAAGTAACAAGGAAATTCAGAACATTCAGGCACATAGTTAACATAGTAAGAAGGTAGTAGCGTAGATAATTGATAATAGTTATGGACCCAAGACATGGAGTAGTCAATCAGGTTCCTGCAAAATGAATGAATACCCTTCCTTCCAGAAACCTCGATTCTAGTAAGCAAGCAAACACCTAACCAGATCATCATCGAGCTGAAGAGTAAAGCAGAAATGCATATTCATAGATCCTTATGGAATGTATGTATTCACCCCTCAACTTAGAGTCAGTAAAGAGTATAACCAGTATAAAGAAGCAAGAGCAATTAACAAAATAGGCGGATCATGAGATGGCTAGGGGGCTGAACCAACAAGTTCAACGGAACATAGATAAGAATCATGAGATGACAATGTTCTATATGAGATAGAATAGTTTGAAGTCACTGTAAGTCGAACCAGAGATCTAGGAAACATTATGGAATTGTGAGTCTTAAGGGAATAAAAGCTTAAAAGAGTGAAGGGATCAGAGGGAGCCATTTTCAAGAATAAAGTAGATAACTCATAAAGAGTCCCATTGTATTGAGTAGGAAAGACTAGATAAGGAGTATACATGAACCAAAAGATTTAGTAGTAGATGTAATCCAAGTTGATAGAGATTTCAAGAGGTAAAGATGTAAGGAGTTCAAGGAACTGAGATACGAAAGAAACCTATGTAGTAGAGTAAGTTTCTTAAGGATATACACGAGGGTTCTAGGCTTATAGATAAGTAGTATGTGCAACTAGACCACTATAACCAGAAAGGCCTCGAGATAAGTTCCCACCATCCCAACCCTCGTTAGACAATAGTAGCAGAGATAGACCTTGATAACTGCCTCAAGATATTTCTAGGAATAAGTGAAAGTATAGTGGAAGAAAACCAGAACATAAGACCTTCAAACGTAGTTAAGAACATAATAAAAGTGGGAGAAAGCTCTAAGTTAACGAGTTAGGAAAGAACTGGTTCAGATGGAGCGGTACCGAGATAAAGTAGTAGTCAAGTAATGACTGAGATACAAAGAACTAGTGTTAGAACGTAATAGTGGATATGTAAAGGAAGAAGATATCATTCAGATAGAAGACGGAGACATTGACCAATGAAGTAAGCTCACTTGACATCAGGTAAGAAAGAAAGTTTTTCTAGCCGAACAGGTAAGCTCAATTCTATCAACCAATAATGCATTAAAATAGAAAGACCCTAGTTGTCCAAACTTCTTGTATTATTGGAATCAAATCATTGAACATGTTTTGCTTGATCTCGGAGCCAATGTCAATTTGCTTTCATTTTTGATTTACCAACAACTTAATATCAGTGAGATTAAACCAACCTCAACTACTTTTTTACTTGCCGATAGATCAGTTAAGGTACTAAAAGGAATTGTGGAAGACGTGTTATTGCAAGTCGATAAATTCATATATCTTGTGGATTTTATTGTCTTAGAAAAATAACCTGTAGCAGACAGTTTTAAACAATCCTTGTAATATTTGGTTGTCCATTTTAACAACAGATAACGCTTATTAATTGCAGGAATGAAATCATGAATCTGTCTTTTGGCAACAGACATTGGAGCTAAATATTTTTAATATGTGCAAAAACCATATGATGAGAACAATGAAATGAAAACATAGAATTAATTGAACCAATTGTGGATGAGCATATTAAGGAGAGTTTATCGGATCTCATGAAAATTTGGACTACTAATTTTGTTGAATCAAGTATGAAAATGGATTCGAATATTACAAATGATTTTCTACTTGACTCTATGCAGGTATTGGAAGACGATGGAGAGATACAAAACTTGGAAGAACTGGGAACACGGGAAGAAAAAAAACATGAGGAAGTACCCAATTTGGAGTTAAAAGCTTTGGCAGAAGGACTGAAATATGCATTTCTTTTTTCTTCTCTCACAAGTGATCAAGAAGGTAAACTTTTAAATGAGTTGAAAGAACATAAACTGGAAATTGAATGGACTTCAAAAGACATAAATGGCATTAATCTATTAATCTGCACACACCGATTATATTTAGAAGATAATGCTAGGACATATCGTCAACCCCAAAGAAGATTAAACCCTCACATGAAAGAAGTGGTAAAAATAGAGGTCCTTAAACTCTTGATGTGGGCATATCTACCTTATCTCTGATAGTAGGTGGGTAAGTCCTACACAAGTTATACATAAGAAGTCTAGAATTACTGTTGTAAAAATGATAAGGAGAATTAATCCCCAACTCGATTCCATCTAGTTGGCTTATGTGCATTGATTATTGAAAACTAATGACGCAACTAGAAAATATCATTTTCCTTTGCCATTTCTTTACCAAGTTTTGGAAGAGTAACAGGGACATCCATACTATTGCTTTCTTGATGGCTACTCAGGTTATTATCAAATTCTCATTGCTTTAGAAGTCCAGGAAAAGACCACATTCACATGCTCCTTTAGAACATTACATTTAGGAAAATGCCTTTTGGACTTTGTAATGCACCAGCAATATTCCACGATGCATGTGTTAAGCATATTTAGTGACATGGTTGAACATTGTTTAGATGTCTTTATGGATGATATTAACTGTTTTTGGGAATTTCATTTGATAATTGCTTGAATAATCTGGAAAATATTTTGAAAAGATGTGAGAAAAATGGACTTGTTAAATTGGAAAAAATGCCATTTCATGACTAATTCGGGATTGTGTTAGGACACGTTGTGTCATTTAAAGGTATTGAGGTTGACAAGGCAAAAATAGAGGTAATTTCTAAATTACCATCACCAAAATAGTCAGGGAAATCCGTTCTTCTTAGGACATGCACGGATTTTATAGGAGGTTCATTTAATTAAAACTTGAGTACCAATCCAGGACCCTATGTACCTCGTATTAAAAGATGTAACATTTGAATGACAAAAGAATGTCAGAAAAATCATTCGAAAAAATTATCAGTATTTTGACTTCTGCTCATATTATGCAATCATCTGATTGGTCCTTACCTTTGAGCTAATGTGTGATGCTAGTGATTATGCAGTTGGTGTGTGTGTGCTAGGACAGAGAATGAAGGTAAGCCCCATGTAATATATTACGCAATAGAACTTTAAAAATTGCACAAAATGAATTACACTACCAGGAAAAAGAACTATTTACTGTAATATTTGCTTATTAATTAGATAAATTTCGATCATATTTAATTGATTCTTCAACCTTGTCTATTTTGATCATGCTGGCTGTTAGATATTTGATGTCTAAATAGGATGCAAAGCCAAGATTAATACAGTGGATTAGTTGCTTCAAGAATTCAATCTCGTAATCAAAGACAAGAAATGAGCAGAGAACGCGGTGGTTGCAGATCATTTATCGAGACTCAAAAATGAGTCATTAATTGATACAACTCCTATCAATGACTCTTTTCCCGATGAATTCTTATTTTTGTAAACACAATGTCTTGGTATGCTAATATTGCCAATTTTCTTGCAACAGGAAAGATACCTCCAGATTATAGCCAGCAAGGACAGAGGAAATTTTTTACCAAAGTCAAAAAATCTATTGGGATGATCCATATATGTTTAAATGTTGCCCTGATCATATTTTCCGATGATGCATAACTGATAATGAGATAAGTGGTGTTATTCAGTTTTGTCATTCAGAAGCATGTGGAGGTCATTTCTCATTTGAGAAAACTACTGCAAAAATCTTGCAATGTGGATTTTATTGGCCCACCATTTTTAATACACACGTTTTAAAAAACTTACGAAAACTGTCAAAAGTTGGGATCCATTTTAAAAATAAATATGATGCCTTTAAATCTCATCATTTTCATCGAAATCTTTGATTGTTAGGGGATAGATTTCATTGGCCCATTTTCACCATCATTTGGATTTTTATATATTTTAGTTGTAGTCGATTATGTTCTCAAAATGGGTCGAGGCGTTCCTTGTCGGAATAATGATCACACAACTGTGATCAAATGTTTAAAAGAAAATATTTTAAGTCAATTTGGAATCCCTCAGGGCATTATAAGTGATGGATGTAAACACTTTTGTAACATACCCTTTGAGTCCTTAATGAAAAAGTATAGAGTTACACACAAAGTTTCAACTCATATCACCCTGAGAAGAATGGTCAAGTTGAACTAGCGAATAGGGAAATTAAATAAATTTTAGAAAAAAAATGGTTAACCCAAATCACAAAGATTGGCTCTTCGACTAACTGATGCACTGGGCATACCGAACAGTTTTCAAAACGTCTTTGGGAATGTCACTATATCATCTAGTTTATGGAAAACCTTATCATTTGCCTATAGAACTTGAGTATAAAGCATATTGGGTTAATAAAGCATTCAATTCAAACCTTGAAAATGTCAGTCACGAATGTAAATTGCAATTAAATGAACTTGAAGAGTTCAGGAATGATTCATATAAGAATACGAAAATTCTTAAAGTTAAGACTAAGGTCTTTCATGATAGTCGAATTTCACGAAAAATATTTGAAGTTGGTCAAAAAGTTTTACTTTATAATTCTCATCTTCATTTATTTTCTGGAAATTAAAATCTAAATGGAGTGGCCTATATTGTGAAACACGTTTATCCATATTAGGCTATTGACATTGAGAATCCTAGTGATGGTGATATATTAAAGTGAAAGGAAAACGTCTGAAACCATTTTTGGAGTGTTCAAATTTTCAAGAATCGTTTTTTCCTTTCAAACCCAGTGTACTATGTGTTAGACAATTATGACCTATAGCGTCACTATTTGTAAAAGAAATTGTGGTTTTTTGTACAAATTAATTATGTAGCAATGAAATTGTTTTTCATTTTGTAATTTGATTACTTGAATATATAAATGATAAAAGTCCCTATGATTAGTTCCGAATTATAAGATATGAGACAGTATCAATCCATAAAGGTTTAATCATTAAATATCCCTAGTCATAGTATTATCGAGACTGGACATCGATAATGCGAAATAGACTAGTATCGCATTTGTGCGTGTTATGGAAGCGTAACGGCATAGTTCTCATATATTTAAGTATTGGATACTTATGCAAGTGTGATAGGAGGTTATGTTTACCGATGGTACGGAAACAGCTTCGCTCTGGATAGACCCCGCGAAATCCCATTGGTAGTATGACTATGTGTCTATGGGAATCCGCATCAAGGTAGGTGTATTTGGTCTTAACCTGAGACTTGCATCGCTAGTACTTGCGACAATCAATACGCTTTGGTTTTGGTCGTCCAGGACTTTAACAGGTTCTGTGTACGCCTCTTTTGGGTTTATTGAGAATCGTAGTGTATTGGGTGTGATGTCAAGACGGAAGTATCACTTCAGTCATATGGAGATGATGATCACGTAGGGATACAGACCCACTCTATTGTGTGCAACCATCGGGATAATATGACTTGGTCATGATTATCCGATTAAAGAGACTAGTTGCTTGATATCTGATATATGCTTCGTACGGGGCAGACACTATTCCAGCCACAGGCCTTGCATGTGACATCTGATACTGGATCACAATACGCAATACTACTTATACTACGCCTGATGATATAGATTATATTTTCATTAAGAATATTTCTAGAGAATTGGGTAGACACGGTGCTTTGCTAGAAGCCAACCATGTCTCGTAAATCGGTAAAAACATAATACAAGGTAAGTACTTGTTTGGTTAGTCCGACGACCGGATTTACTGCCAACATATGTAGGGATCTCTTGGGTCGCTTCCCAAAGATTCACCGATGATGTATGATTCAAACATAATTAATCTTGGATTAATTACGGAGAGATTTTATCTAGGATAAAATACTATTTGAAGAGAGAGAACGATTAATTCGGAATTAATCGATAAAATAATATATTTGACATATTAAACGAAATTAGATTTCGACGCGGAATTAAAATTAGATTTTAATTCGGGCAAACGAGTTAGTTTAGAATTAATTCGTAAGCGACGTGAATAGTAAATTTGATTTAATTATATCGTAACGAAAAATTCGTTAATTCGGAATTAACGAACCCGAGCCTGGGATGTGTTTGCGAGGCCACTCCGATTTTGAATCAAGTGCGACCACAAGTCACATCGCTCGTCACATCACATGTCACTCAGTGATGGATGTCAAGTCACATTTTTGGTGAAAGACAACTAGTCACTATTCATGATAGTGGTTGTTGAGAGCATTGAATGCCATTTTTGGCTCCAGAATTGGTTTGACTTTTTGAAAGGCTATACACAACTTTTGTAACATTTTGGTATTATGTTTTTAGAAAACAAAAATCAAACAAAAGAAACTCTCTCTCTCTCTCCCCCATTGTTCAAAAACCGTGAGCTCCATTGAAGGAAAAGAAAAATTGTTTTTCTTTCAATCTTGCTAGCACATTCAAGGAATCATCACTAGGTGATAGGGAAACTAATCTAAGAGCTTGGAATCCTTTCAAAGGCTTGGAGCTTGTTCATCATCAACAAAGGACCACCTTGGCCGAATAGATCAAAGATTCTTTGGTGTTCATCTTCTTCAAAATCCATTCAATGAAAGTGTGATTCTGCCTCACTTCTTTGAGTATTCATTCTTTTCAATGCTTAAATATGATCTTGGGACCACATTAGAAACCAACAATGGTATCAATGAGCCTAGTTTGAGCATGAAAATGATTAGGGTTCATAAAATGAAATTTGGGTAAAATTAATTTGAGCATGATTTGATGAAATTGTTTGATTGAGTATGCTTAAATGATGATAACATAGTGTTATGCATGATCAATTTCATGAAAAATGAATTGGATTATTTTCCCCAATTAGCTTATGTGGGACGAATGTATATGCCCTAATAAAGTCATGGTATTTTTGTTCTTTTGATCATTGGATGAGTTTAAAGACTTGGGATAATGTTGATTTGTAATTCAATCGGATTGAAAACGAAATCGAAATAAAAACCCTAGAATGTCGTGAGCTGATAGCATGAAATGAGATGATTTTGGGACATGTGTTGATGATGAAAAGCATGATTAATGGATTAGATTAGTATTTTGGAAATGTTAATTTAAAAGATTAATCATGGCTAGACACTTTGATTTTTTAAATTATGAATTTTGGAAAATTGGAATTTAATAAATTGGGCTTGATTTTGAATTGGGCTTATAATTTTTGTATTTGGGAAAATGGGCTTGGTTGGGCCAAGTTGGTTTGGGCCAAATGGATTGGATCCAAATTGGGCCTAAACCATTCCATTCAGTCCAAATATAACAAATGGGCTTTAAAAGTTTAATTGGGCCTAATGGGCCGAAATTGGTTTCTTGGCAAATAAGGGTGATTCCTTAATTGGGCTTTGGTATTTGGGTTTGACCCAAAGTCCATGCCTTATGAAATCAATTGAAAGCCCATTGGACTTTAATTAAACAACATTGGATGTTAATTGGGCTTTGAGAACCGTTTAGATTAGATTTGGAATCTAAGTCGTTTAAGCGCATTAAAAAAGGTAGATATTTAATTTGGAATTAAATAAATGAATTAGTATTGAATACGAATTAAATTAGATTTAAAGAGTAGTTCGATATAATTCAAGAATTCGTACTTCGAGTACTTATTCTCAAATGAGTTGGACTCACGCAAATCAAATCGTTGTTTGAACACTGGATGATCACTTAATTCAAAGATTAATTAATTGGATTAGATAGATTGATTGAATAACATGCTATGAATTAATACATTGATGTTTTGAATGAATAATGTATATCGGATGGATATTAGAAGGGAAGGGCAATTTTGGAAATTGTTGTAAATTTAGAATTTATTAAATTGGACCTGCGTGTCCAGCCTTATCTCTCTTGATTCTTTGTATTCTCTTATCACCTAATTCCCTTAATGTTAATGAGGTTTCTATTATTGTATTATGTAAATGGGTAGAAGTTAGAATAGTGCTAGCCGGAGGGAGAGGAAATGGAGTGATTTGTTCTAGGAACAATTTGTGCGATATCCATCCGCATATCATTATTATTTTATTTCCGCGCCTTATTATGTTTTTAGAATGCATGATTAAGGGTGTATGATGAGACCTTAACAAAGATAATAATTGGTTGCCAATTACGCGAAAAACCCTCAAACAATATTAAGCGTTTTCCTTCCATTGAGTGATTCTTACTCAAGATCCAAGATTGGCACTGGTTTGTTGGCCAAATTCAAGACCTTTTTCCATCGCGAATGTGTTTGAATCATGAAGGCTTTGTTGCAAATCGGTGTCTTGTCCAAGTTGTGATTTGTTGGCCAAAGTCAAGATCACTTCTTGTCCATCGACATCGATTACGAAGCTTTCCAAAGTCAATGGGTTCCGCTTAACTGGAATCATTAAGCTTGTTGTGCCAAAGCCAAAGCTTAGTTGATTCAGAGGAAAAGGTTAGGAAAATATATTGGATATATTGGCATATATATTATATATATGTTTCGGACTTGGAGGTCCACCTACCGGATCTAGGAATTGGATGAGATCCAATTGATCTTAGAGATCTACCTAGTTAAATATCATACAGCTTGTTGGCCAAAGTCAAGGTTGTGTGTTATTTAACAGGATCCTAGCCCACTAGGAAACTAGGTTTCCCGAGTACTCAACAGATGGGTTAGAGGCTCGCCGAAAAATAGTGGGAGGCTAGTATTGAATTTTAAAATTTCGTTCAAATACTTAGTTTTACGCGCTTTCAAATTATTTCGTCAATTTATTTTATTAGTTGGACTAATATATTATTATTTTTTCTTGTAACAGTTAGACTGTACCCATATATCGTTAATCGAATAGTTGGACTATTGCGGTTAAGATTACAGGAAAGTTGAGCATTAGGGAAATTGTCATGGGCGACAACGTCTTTAATGGCACAAACTTTCAGGACTGGGATATGAATCTCAGAATGTTCTAGGATCCGAGAAGTTACTCTATACTTTAGAGCGACCTATTGGGCCTAAGCCCAGACCTGATCAGTTGCTTGAGCTAGAGCTTTGGAAGACTCATAGCAATGATAATGCGACTGCTCAATCGGTAATGCTTGCCGCTATGACTCGTAATTCCGTCGTCAGCACAAGAGGTTGGATCTCTATGAGATGATGGCAAAGTTGCACACGATCTCCACCACCGATCTAATCTTAGATCGCAAGATACGAGTTGCAGAAAAAGCTCTTCCGCGCTCGCATGTCAGGGGGTACGTCTGTTGAGCACCATGTCTCACAGATGATTGCTGACATTGAGCAGCTCGGACAGATGGGCATAGTCTTTGAGGCTGACACTTCAGTGGATTTGATCCTACAGTCTCTCCCCGACACTTGGAGTGGGTTCATCATGAACTACAACATGTTGAACCAAGACAGACTCTTGGAGAGTTGATGTCCACTCTGCGTGAGGCAGAAAATGAGCTCCTTAAGGGTAAGAAGCGCGAGGCGCACTATGCTTCAACATCTCAGACTCGAAGGGCTTGGCCCAATGCGACTGGAGGTGTTAAGAAGAAGAAGCATAAGAAGAAGGGCAAGGCTAAATCGTCAAGGGTTATGGGAAACCCAAGGACAAATCCCAAGATGTATGCTTGCAGTGCGGGAAGCGGGTGTTGGGGTTGGTGCTCAGAGCGCCAATTCCCCGGTTGTATTTCTTTTGAATACTTCTGTAAAACATTATTATTATGAATAATATATTCAGTTTCTATAATATAATCTATCTTTCTATATGGTAAAGACGTAATGACCCTAGAATGATTAGTCATGATACAGTTGCAAAAGCGTCGCAATGGACATTGAGTAGTATCATGACGTTGTCATTCTCAGACAGTTCCTGGTCAAGGTTTACACTACTTGGTCAGTATAGTAAACCCATTGAGACCGGTACATGTCGTATACTGGAATATATGATTCCAATGGTTTCTCAATGAACGCATAAGTCTTGGAGACTATTATAGACGTGTAGGTGTTTATAAGCGGATAAACACTGAACGACTCAACCGAAGATTCTTAATGAATGGTACACCAGCGTCAATAATAATCTTCTTGGGTTGAGTAGCACTTGTGATTCTTAGACTTGAGATGCCATTGTGGGCACATGAGACATGTTCTACACTTAGACGGCAGTCACGTCACCGATCTATTAAGATTAGACCTCCGCCGGTTCGTTGGTGTGTAGATAGATCCTCAGGGTGTCCTATGTGTGGTCAAGATATGATCCATCAGTTCTGTTACCAGAGCATAGGTAGTCCATATGATTAGCAATCAGATAAAACCATGGGCCCGTGGTAAAGTTTAGAAGCTATTCTAAACATTTTTTTAGATATTGCTAGGGAATAGTCGACTGGATAATCCCCATAGAGATTTGACGTTTACATCTATATCTCTGGGATTTATCCGGATACCTGTGACGGAGGAATTATACATTTGCCATGACCTCGACCTGTATGGTTAGCGAGATTATCCGTGATCGTCATAATCTACGGATGGATAGATTATGGACACGAAATTAGATTTCGTGACGGATATACTGAATCTAGAGAGTCTCGATAATGAAACATACTCGTAGAGCACTAGAGCAACATTAATAAATAATATTGATTATTTATAAAGTCGTTAAAAGGTTAAACGCAAGAAAACGTGTAAAGGGGGACTGATAGTCATTTGCCTAATTATTGTGTATTTACATTTAATACTTGATTAATTTAAATACACATTAATTAATAGTCAAAATGAGTTATTTGACTTATATCCTAAATGAATATATGTTTTTAATATTTAATGTAAATATTATACATATATTTAATATATTTGTATTTGATTAATTAATTGATTATTAATTGTTAAATGATTACATTAATATAAATATAAATATCTTACATTAGGATATTTGATGTAAATGATATTAGTTGCTTTTTTTGACTTTATATAAATATCTATAAAGTGTTATTAAGATATTTATGCAAGTTGATTTAATGAAATTGAATGAAATTAAAACAAAATTTGCTTATTATTCCATTTGGTAATTTCGGCCAAGGCCTTATGTAATAAGTATATATTGTTTTGTTTTTCATTTACACTTTAACCTAATACACTTTACTAAAATAAACTCCATTGAAGAAGCCAAAGTTTGTGAAAAGAAAGACAAAAATCAAAAAGCTGGGATTTTTAGTAAGTTTCTTGAACTTGCTATTAGTAAGGAATTTGTTCCTTAGGTTCTAGGCTTTAATATATGATATTCTAGATTATTTATTTCTTTTTTCCTTGTGGTTTTTGTTGATGGAATTTTTGATGGAGGTGTAAAGCATGTGTGATGAAGGAAGTGTATGACTATTGTAGTATAAGCTTTCTTTTAAAGTTTTGGAAACCATGTTGCTAATCTAGAGTTGTTGACCCACTCTTAGATGACCTAGATTTGATCTTGAGCTGTTTCATTGTGTTGAGACTTGGATTGGATGTAAGAATGATGATTGAAGTAATTGATTTAATGTATTTGGTCTAATTTGTCCAATTTGTGGAAATTGAAAAATTAGGGTTCATGACCAATTCCAAATTTGGGGGATTTTCATATATGTTGTGTATTTGTGTGTGTGTATGATGCATATAAAGTTTCATGTTGATTGGATTACATTTAGATGTGTTTTGAGACATGAAATGACAAAAGGCACAATATTGCACCTTGGAGGGGCTCACGGCTTTGGATAAGAATTTGGGATTTTTGGTGCTTTTGGTGTTTTGATGTTTTGAACATGATAAGTTCATCTTAGAAATGATTTAGAATCATTCAAAATTGATTAGATCAATTTCGGACTAAAATGAACAAAATACCAAAGCAATGGTAATTTGGTAAATTCACTTGAATATGATTCATTTGAATTTTATTTCATAATTTGATTATTGGATAATTAAATAAATGTGTTTATTTAATTAATCCGAGAAAAAATTTTTGAAATCGGAAAATACGATTTTCCACCGCTTCCGCTGCGTTACCCGATTCAGCCCCTAAAAACCCCTACAGCGGGGTCACTGGAAAAGTGACTGTCGCGAGTACAAGGCACACATGAAGGAAATCAAAGCGGGCAAGGCACCGGCTTCAGATGTGTTTTTTATAGAAATAAACATGTCTACTTCTAGTTTTAAAATTGGATTTTTTATTCTGGTTGTGGTACTCACATATGTACTGATGTGCAGGATCTGTGGATTAGCAGGAGACTGGCCTCATGAGAGATTGACCTCCGTGTTGGAAATGGGACTCGAGTTGCTGTTTTGGCCGTGGGCACTTATGTTTTTGGAAATGCCCTCGGGGCATGTAATTGAACTTATAAACTGTTATTTTGTACCTAGTTTGACTAGGAATATTATTTTTATATCTATTTTAGCCCAATGTGAGTATACTTTTGTATTTAGAAACACTGAGTGTTTTATGTATAAAAATGATATGGAAATTTGCACTGCTGATGCAAATAATGGTCTTTATATTTCGAATGTAAATCAATCTCAAACATATAATGTAACAAACAAAATGCTTAAAGTAAGTAACAAAGATGAAACTTATATGTGGCATTGTCGTCTATGACACATAAACAAGACACGTAGATCCACACTTTCGAAGAGTGGATACTTGGACGGATTTGATCCAAATTCATATGACGTCTGCGAATCTTGCTTATTGGGCAAAATGCCTAAATCACCTTTTAGCGGTAAAGGTGTACGCGCCACTGAACTATTAGCCCTCGTTCATAGTGACGTATGTGGGCCCATGTCTAGCCAGGCTAGAGGTGGATATGAATACTTCGTAACCTTTACGGATGATGCATCGCATTATGGTTATGTGTATCTTATGAGACACAAGTCGGAAAATTTTGAGAAATTCAAAGAGTTTCGACACGAAGTAGAAAAACAGACTGGCAAAAGTATTAAGACATTACGGTCGGACCGTGGTGGCAAATACTTGAGCAATGAGTTTCTTGATTACTTGAAAGAATATGGTATTCTTTCACAGTGGACTCCTCCAGGAACACCGCAATTAAACGATGTGTCCGAACGAGAAACCGAACTTTGTTAGACATGGTGAGGTCTATGATGAGTCACACAGAGCTACCTATTTCGTTCTGGGGATGCATTGAACAGTGCAATACTTATTTTGAATAAGGTTCCGTCAAAGTCTGTTCAACAGACTCCGTATGAAATATGGACAGGAAAGAAACCGGGTTTCTCATTCCTGAAGATTTGGGGTTGCTGGCATACGTCAAACATTTGGAAGGTACCAAACTAGAACTCAAATCGGATAAATGCCTATTTGTAGGATATCCTAGGGACACCAAAGGATATTACTTCTATCACCCACAAGAGAACAAAGTATTTGTTGCTCTACATGTGGTTTTCCTTGAGAATGAATTCCTAAATGCAGTGATAAGTGGGAGGAAAGTAGAACTCGATGAAAATCGAAGTGATACTGTTCCTGTCACAGAATCCTTAACGGAACATGAACAGTCCATCAGGGATGAGATTGTACCACAATCTTAGAATACACAAGAACCGCGTAGGTCGGAGAGAGTCAGAAAACAACCTGAGAGGTATGGGTTTCTGATCTCACCTCATGTGGATATTAATCTTATTGAGGAAGACGAGCCGGCTACGTATGAGGAAGCGATACAAGGTATTGACTCCGGTTTATGTTAAGATGCCATTAAGTCCAAGATGGATTCCATGTACACCAACCAAGTTTGGACATTGGTTGATGCACCAGATGGCGTAAAGCCTATTGGTTGCAAATGGGTCTTCAAGAAGAAGACTGACATGGATGGCAACGTACAGACGTACAAAGCTGGGCTTGTAGCGAAGGGGTATCGTCAACGACATGGTGTCGATTACGACGAAAATTTCTCACCCGTTGCCATTATTAAATCCATTCGGATAATGCTTGTTATTGCTGCATATTTCGATTACGAGATATGGCAAATGGACGTCAAAACCGCTTTCTTTAACGGAAACCTTTTGGAGGATGTTTACATGCAACAGCCTGACAGTTTTTTCGTACCTAGACTTGCAAACAAGGTTTGTAAGTTAAATCGATCCATTTATGGATTGAAGCAAGCATCGCGGTCTTGGAACCAACGTTTTGATGAGATCATAAAAGAATATAATTTCATTCAAAAAAAGGATGATCCTTGTGTATATAAGAAGGTTAGTGCGAGCACATTGACATTCATTGTCCTTTATGTACATTGACAAAGTGTTGAAGAGATTCAACATGGATCAGTCTAAGAGGGGACTGTTGCCAGTGTCATATGGCGTCACTCTATCTAAGGACCTGTGTCCTAAAACTCAAGATGAGAGAGACATCATTAGTCGGATATTGTTCGCCTCGGCAGTCGGATCGATCATGTATGCCATGATATGTATGCGACCTGATGTATCCTATGCTTTGAGCATGTGTAGTTGCTATCAGGCTGATTCAGGTGATGGTCACTGGATAGCGGTTAAGAATATCCTTAAGTATCTTAGACGAACTAAGGGTGCTTTCTTAATCTATGGAGATGGAGAACTTGAGGTAACTAGGTATACCGATGTAAGTTTCCAAACCGAAAAAGACGACTGTAAGTCGCAATCCGAGTACATATTTTATTTGAATAACGAAGCAGTAAGCTGGAAATCTTCCAAGCAAGAGACTGTTGCCGATTCAACAACAGAAACGGAGTAATTTGCTGCAGCTGAAGCAGCAAAAGAGGCAGTTTGGATCCGAAAATTCCTAATTGGATTAGGAGTAGTTCCGTTAGCAGCTGAGCCCGTTCTATTATATTGTGACAATAACGGGGCTATAGTGCAGGCTAAGGAACCACAGTCTCATCAACGATCCAAGCATGTTCTTCGAAGTTTTCATCTGATTCGTGAGATCATACATCATGGCGATGTGAAGATCGAGAAGGTCGCATCAGAGGACAACATTGCAGATCCGCTGACGAAAGCTATTCCTCAGCAAAATTTTGAGCGACATGTACATATTTCAGGTATTAGATGCTTGAGTGACTGGCTATAGGCCAAGTGGGAGATTGTTAGACAATTATGACCCATAACGTCACTATTTGTAAAAGACATTGTGGTTTTTGTACAAATTAATTATGTAGCAATGAAATTGCATTTTATCATTTTGTAATTTTATTACTTGAATATATAAATGAAAAAATTCTTTATGATTAGTTCCGAATTATAGACAGTATCAATCCATAAAGGTTTAATAATTAAATATCCATAGTCGTAGTATTATCGAGACTGGACATCGATAATGCGAAATAGACTAGTATCGCACTTGTGCGTGTTATGGAAGCGTAATGGCATAGTTCTCATATATTTAAGTATTGGATAATTATACAAGTGTGATAGGAGGTTGTGTTTACCGATGGTACGGAAATAGCTTCGCTTTGGATAGACCCCGCGGAATCCCATTGGTAGTATGACTATGTGTCTATGGAAAATCCGCATCAGGGTAGGTATATTTGGTCTTAACCTGAGACTTGCATCGCTAGTACTTGCGACAATCAATACGCTTTGGTTTTGGTCGTCCAGGACTTTAACAGGTTCTGTGTACGCCTCTTCTGGGTTTATTGAGAATCGTAGTGTATTGGGTGTGATGTCAAGACGGAAGTATCACTTCAGTCATATGGAGATGATGATCACGCAAGGATACAGAATTGGTTCTCTATTGTGTTGCAACCATCAGGATAATATGACTTGGTCATGATTATCCGATTAAAGAGACTAGTTGTTTGATATCTGATATATGCTTCATACGGGGCAAACACTATTCCAGCCTCAGGCCTTGCATGTGACACCCGATACTGGATCGCAATACGCAATACTACGTATACTACGCCTGATATAGATTATATATTCCATTAAGAATATTTCTGGAGAATTGGGTAGACACGGTGTTTTGCTAGAAGCCAATCATGTCTCGTAAATTGGTATAAAAACGTAGTATAAGGTACGTACGTGTTCAGATTGTCCGATGACCGGATTTACTGCCAACATATCCAGGGATCTCTTGGGTCGTTTCCCGAAGATTCACCGATGACGTATAAGACACTATTCCTTTGTGAGTGTAACCCGCCGTTTCAAGATTCTTTGACTTAACGAGTGAAGTGCCGCAGGCACTTCATATTGTGCCTAACGAGTGAAGTACCGCAGTTCACAAGATACATCTAGAATCTCTATCCTTTCGGAACCCAAACTTGATATTGACCCAAAATGGACACCATCCGTAGGGGGACGAAAACAAAGCCGTCTCGAGGCGCCTTTTGAATCTCACGTTTTTGGACTAACAACGGAGATCGTGGGATGTACTGTCGTATATCCCTCTCCCACTCACTATTTTAAATATTAAGGTTTCTATCTAAATATCTAATATTTTATTTTAACTAGTGTGAATAAACTTATGGCGGCTAAATCATATTTGTTATTTACACTAGTTTGTCATAAGTGAGCTAATCAATTTTAACTATTTAAAATTGTGTCACTAATATTTATTAGTCTCTACTAACAGTTTTACTCTATTAAACTAATTTAATTAGAGTGGTATAAGTGAGCTACAATATTTTAGCCCTTAAAATACTAGGCACTTAAAAGTCTAAAATCATGGAATTCTAAATGGTCAAAATTTTAATTAAACATTTTAATAAATCTTAGTGCGTTATAAAATTCAATGGTACGTGGAATTATATCCCGAGTGCAGACCATATTTCCGTCCATACGGAATCGGCTATGGAATTTATATAGGGTTTCCATCCTTATACCAATGGAATTATTATGCACCAATTAAGTCCAATATATTAGAATTCAAGTTTAGACACTTATTCCCATTAATCTAATTAATGATTTCAATGCATATCATTTTCTAACTTAAACATTTTAAATTACATAAAATCATAATTTTATGTCTATAATGATGCATCTATGACATGTTATGGCAAGTAAAATGCACGAGTGGGCACCCTAGGCTATATGACATGTTATTCAAACAATTCGAAATAAACATACATATAGCATAATAAAAATTATTTTGCATTGACCGGGCTCTTATTTTTCCTATACTAATCTAATTAGTACAAAAGATTCACCAAGGCATTCCTTGGCCTTCAAATCCTGCTCCAAAGTGGGTTGGCTCTCTTTGCGACTTCGGTGCTCCAAATTACAAAAAATGAAACTTTACATTGAAAATTAAAATTACAACAATATAAACAATGGCCTTATGGTCTTACATCCAAAACCAAAACCAACTACAAAAATAAGAGCCAGAAAAATTTACGACCAATGCAAAATCCATTCATCACATGAAATAACAAAAACCATTCATCACATGAATATCACAATGTGCCCACTCATCTAAACATGCATATCATATTTATAACTCATATAAAATATTAAAACAGAAACTTTAAATGAAAAGTGAAGGGTTAAGAGCACTTTTCAACCTCGCTCTTGATGCCAATTGTAGGAAACGCTTTCCCTCGCGCAGCGGAAGCGATTAGGCTCACGAACCGAAACTTGAAAAATTTTTCTGCTCTTCCCTTGCTTGGCCGAACCTTACCAGTGATTTCACTGATGTTTTGGACAAACTTTCAGCCCCGGAATAGCCCCGAAACAGTCCCCGGACAGCCCCTCAAACTGCAGTGAAATAGCGGACTGTTTTGGACCGATACACGCGCGAACTGCACTTATTTTCTGTTCAGTTTTGCGCAACTTTCTGGTCAAATTCAGATCTGATTTTTCAGCAAAAATCAATCCTAACACAGCCCTAAAATTATCCCAAAATCCCGAATGAAACCAAACAAAACCGAGCTCCCTGGGATGATGATGCGTGCGGCAGTGGGCTGAGAAATTACCCACTGCGTGACTTGTAGTGAGGGTTAGAAGAGTCTTTTCAACGTCACGAGGTCTTCCGAACTATGTCTCGACACTAACGGAGAGTAGTGTGGGCTACACTCACAATTTAATCTCTAAACGGTTTAGAGAATAATCACACACACCGAATATTTTTCAGGTTCTTCAATAAGTTTCTCAACTCTTGAGAGCTTGGAGAAGGAGATGGAGGCTATGGTTTTTAATGACTTCTATCTGAAAAATTAAATCATATTTTTATTTTTATACTTATGGTTAATTTGTTTCATAAAACAAATCAACCACTAGTCTCCAAATGCTTCCAAATTCGGCCAAGGGGGAATTAAGAATCCTTGTTTTATTTTGCTTCCAAAATAAACAAATCCTACTCCATATAGAACACTTAAAATTCGGCCAAGGAGGGAGGGAATTTGGATTTGATTTTTGTTTCCAAAACAAACAAATCCTATACCTAAAACAAGTATAAAAATCGGCCAAGGTAGGGTATATTAGGATTTGATTTTTGTTTCCCAAACAAACAAATCATATTCCTTATCCAATAAGGAATCCTACCTTGATAATAATTCCTAGCCTTATTTAATTATATCACATATAATTTAATGTTCTAATTTAATAATTATCATATATTTATTAATACTTTATATAACTTTAATATAAAGTCTCATGTGTGATGTAATTAATTATTAATCATATTAATAATATTTATTCTTTGTGAGTATATAATTGGACCATCCAATTATATTAGCTCCGCTAAAGTAAATCGAGCTAGCACGGGGACCAAGTGGACCTACGGTTCTGAGCTCCAATAATCTTGAAATATTAATTAAGCTCTTAATTAAATATTCTGAATTATTAACTCCAGGTTATTCCACTAAAAACCCGAGGTTGCACTCTCGTTGCCGTAGATGAAATATTAAGCTGAACCAAGTCGGTGTCCACCGATATAGTCATTGCATACGAATTGATCCTTCACGAATATCTCGTAATTAGAGCCGGATCATAATGTCTGTTATACCCTTCTAATTATTTTTACCTTAAGTACCATTGATTCTCTAATGAATGATTTATTCACAACTGTTATGAATATTAATCTTTCTATTCGTAATAGAAAAACTTGAGCGCTCAAACCGTTCAAGTATCGAATCAACCCTTAAGAGAGATACTCATCTACTTCTCGTAAGAATGAGTGAATTCCATGTCTATGTAAAAGGTTCCCAGCTACATAACAGACTATGCCCCCAAAGTACGTAGTTATTGGTTGGGATTGCAACACCAACCTCACCTTTGTAAATCAAAGGACACACAACCCGTCATGCAGGAGTTCGTAGTATACTCAGGATTAAGATCAATCCATATATGACCATCATGTAGATCGAAATGACTTTCTTTGTTTAACGGATATTATAAGAATGTCATTTCTATCTAGGCCTAGTCCTATATGATCACATCATATAAGGTGCCTCCATTCTCATGTCTCTACATGGACGATCCGGATTAAGATCGTCATCCAAATATAGAATGGACCGCAGCTATAGATAAACCACAAACAAAGTACCTGGTTTGTTTGCTCTCTATGGACTATTTAAGATTACTAACTTCAGTCTTAAATCCTCTGGTGCATGACGTTCATACACCAAGTCTGAAGGTACATAAGTAATCTACGGTATTTATTAAGATATATAATATGCGATATTGAACAAACAATTAGATAAATGAATAATGCATCCTTTTATTTCTAAACTCATGAAGCCGTTTACATCACATGTAGCTCTATGGCATACATCCCAATAATTTTGGTGAAAGACAACTAGTCGTTACTCATGATAGTGGTTATTGAGAGCATTGAATGCCATTTTTGGCTCCAAAATTGGTTTTGATTGTGGTAAAAAGAGTAGAGAAAATATTGATATATTTTCCGCTCATCACACCCCCAAACCTAACATTTTGCTAGTCCTCGAGCAAAACAAACAAAATGAAATGAAATAAACATCTAAGACTAAATTAATCTAAGCCGCTTTCGTAGGGATCACAATTGCATTTAGCGTATGCAACAAGTCCTTAAACCCCTAGGTGTCCCTAGTGGACGAGTTATAGTCTCGTGAGGGTTTACAGCGACGATACCCACAAACATCAATTACATGTAATCACAAAAAATAAAAAGATAAAAGAAAATAAACAAATTAGTAACTAAAAAGTGAAAATTCTTATCCATGTTAGTAGTTGTTTTCTTTCTTTCTAAATTACCAAATAAGTAAATTCTCCTACACTTTTTACTATTCTCCATATACACAATTAACAATGTATGAATCAATTCATTGTGCCCACAATATTCACAGTGTAATTGAAAAGAGAGTAATATTTTTGTCCTAAAGTTATATCAGAATCACACCTTTTGGCAATGAAAGTTATTTATGAATAATAAACTTTTTTGTGGCTCTACTGTTTGATGCGAACAATCAATACTTATTGAGGCAAGATGACCGGTTACTGAGTAAAAGCTTTATTATTAAACTAGTTAAGCTCTACAACGAACAGTCACTGCTTACTAGGCAAGACGTCCGATTACTAAGTAAAAGCTTGGTTAGTATTAATTTTTTTGAATAAAAATACACATTTCACTGCCTTTAGGTGCTGGCTCCAATAAACTAGAACTGAATATTACAAAATTTTCACTTACAACTCATGTTCATATGTTACCGTGTATGTTGATAATACCTATCAAATTAGTATATGAAGATCAAATTTAATAATATTATGGAGAATTCACAAATTTAAATAATTCAAAAGGAAATAAATAAAAATTAACTTGTTACGAATTTGTATTAACTGTGCCAACTCATCATTCTATTTTACTAAATCTATTCCTTGTGTATCGACCTGGACTTATCGGGTTATTATATTACTTCGAAACTTTTATACTTGAAAGTAAAGACCACTTTGTGAGCGTGTCACTTGCTATTCCTCTTCTTAGCTTGTTGTGAGTTGGTTTGTATTCACTTCCTCTTTAAATTTAGTAGAAAATGGTTCCCCACTCTCCCACTCTTCCTTCTTCCCCATCACGTTTCTTATTCACTTCTAATTTTTCGAGATGCATGAATAGTGCCCCTATTTATACTATGGGCTGATTTTTTTAATGATTAAATGGAAAAAAATCAGAAATTTTGAGAATTCTCTAGATTAGTCCTCGGGTACTATTCATCTGAATTTATGAGCTGTATTTTTTACCTTATTTGGTTTCGAGTTTAGAAAAATCGTTCAACATGGAAGTTGTAGGTCTCGGTCTTACATTTTTGATGATATAATAGTCATAAAAATCGGAGGTCATATGAAAAAGTTATGTCCCAAATACTAAGGGTTGTTCGGAGTGGATACTAATAATGTGTGATACATTGGCTTGTTTATTGAATCTAGATCTTATACTTCTTGTTGACTGATCGCCAATAAGATTGATGTGGTAACGGTAAAATGAACTTGACAAAGTGATTTTATGTTTAAGCCTTAGATTCAATAACACACGATCTCACCTTAGGGATTTCTTTACAGGATAGACATATACATGTCGAGCGAGTGTAGCCATAATTGGAACTTGACCTTAATGAATTTGGAGTTTCTTAATTAACATCGACATATAGTTAATTGAGTTGCTTTGGATGTTTGCATTCGACCATCGAAAGAGGCTTTTACATATCTTCGTATTCCAGGTTAACAAATTGATATATTGCACATGTATAGGAAAATCATTCATCATTAAAATAATAATGGGCGGATTCTCAACCCTAGATGTTTTCCATTAATTTATTTCCTTTATATTTATTTGTATTTTTATTTATTTATTTAAGTCAAATCCAACTTCAACCAACAAACATTCCATTCCAACCTCAATTAGATACTTGTAAATAAGTAGGTTCAACAATTAATAAAAGTAAGAATTAAGTCTTGTGGGATCATACTTTTATACTACTTGTGCGATATGTGCGCTTGCGTAAAGTGTGCAAATTGTGGATCAAGTTTTTGGCGCCGTTGCCCGGTGACTTATTTTTCTTGCATTATTAATTTTGAGGCTATTACTTTACTTGTATCTATTTTTTTTAAAAAAAAATTATTTGTTTATTTTATTTCAGGTGGTTGAAAATTGATCACTATTGGGCGATGGAAGCATTAAGAGCTATTAGAGGAGAAGATACACCCCATATTAGGGAGATACGGTCCGGTTTTCTAAGACCTGTTGTCCAGCCCAATAACTATCCATGGATGTCAGACAATAGTGGCACAACCTTTGCTCACGCATTTCAGAGCATGATGATTAGATGTGAAATATGTGCCAGTGACCATCCGAGCAATCAATGCACGTACAACTATAATTCTGGGTGGCAAAATCATCAAAATCCTACTTGGTATGACAATGAAGAACCCACATATTTCACTGAATCTTATTATCCATCTTATCCAGCACCAACCTATGATCTTCCTTAAGAACCAGAACCATCGATGGAAGAACGGCTCATTGACATGCTCGAGACACGAGAAAAATGGTTCATTGACATGCTTAAAGATCGAGAAGGTAGATTTGAAGAAAGGTTTCAGAGTCAAACAGCAATTTTATAGATACTGGGAGATCAATTGAGACAATTAACTGAAAATCAAAGCTACCTATCTCAAGAAACACTATTAGATTACTCTGACGAAGCCCTCGAATCTAGAAATTCACAATGACACATTAATAGAGAGAGAAGCAGAGTTGTACACAGAGTTAGAGATATTAGCTCAAGAACTTGAATATGCAGAGTCTCAAATTGATACAGATAATTCCTTGGTCACTGAGTACATTTATGAGGAAACACAAGTAGATGAGTTACTTGTTCCCTCCACCCCAACAAAGCAAGATGAAGGCTCGGTGATAGAAATATCAACCAAATCCAGTCAGGATACATCAACTCTGTATCCACAATTTGACCATCTTGGAGCATGTATTAGGAAGATGTCTGATAAAGAGCTGAACGAGGAAATGCTAAAGTACATCAATGAGGAAGTGGTGGTACAAGATACAGAGTAAAAATAAGAGCAAATGTGTGACCATATTGAAAATCTCGTGACACCATAGGAAGCATCAAAATATTGGGGAGTAAACATCAAGGACACCGCCCAGAAGCTTGACAAAATGACATAACCATTCAAAGTCAAGCATCATATGAGACCTCCTGATGGATTTTCATTTCTTTCACGGACCACTAAAGCTACAAAGTTTAAGAATGTGGTGCCGGCACTGAATTGAACAAAATCCTATTTGCCACCTCATTTTTAGAAAAGGTGTTGGAAGAGCAATGCTCATGGAATTGTCCTCTCTAGGACATCCAAAATCATATTGAAGCCTCCTTAAAGGTGATCTTCAGTCACGTCTGGCTGAAGATGTAAAATTTAGCGCTAGCGGAGAGGCAACCCACGGAAAATATTTATTTTATTTTTATTTTCAAACTTGTAATGTATATATTACGTGTGTTTAAAAAATTTATGTTGTTTTTGTAGGAAATTTCACAGATGGGGCCATTCAAAGCAATACTCGTCCTTAGGAATGGTGTTTGACAATCGCGAAGATAATATTCAATTCATTAGAGATGGCTTGAGTAAGGAGTCTTTAGATAATATATCATTGACTCTTGAGATGCATCATAGTGGATATGTACATCAAGCGATTCGCACGGTAGTGTTGTTCTCTTCTTTTTATTTTATTTTGTATCGCATTGGGGACTTTTTATCGCTCTACTCATTATTCTATTTTACAAAATCTATTCCATGTGGATCGACCCTAGACTTATCGGGTTATTTTATTACTTCGACACTCTTATACTTGGCAGTAAAAAACCACTTTGTGAGCGTGTCACTTGCTATTCATCTTCTTAGCTTATTGTGAGTTGGTTTGCATTCACTTCCTCTTTAATTTAGTAGAAATTGGTTCCCCTCTCTCCCACATTCCTTCTTCCCCTTCACGTTTCTTCTTCTCTTCTAATTTTTAGAGATGCATGAATAGTGTCCCCTATTTATACTAGGGGCTGATTTTTTAATGATTAAATGGAAAAAAAAATCAGAAATTTTGAGAATTCTCTAGATCTGTCCTCGGGTACTATTCATCTAAATTCCTGAGCTGCATTTTTGACCTTATTTGGTTCCGAGTTTATAAAATCGTTCAACATGGAAGTTGTAGGTCTCGGTCTTAGATTTCCGACGATATAACATTCATAAAAATTGGAGGTCGTATGAAAGAGTTATGTCCCAAATACTAAGGGTTGTTCAGAGTGGAACCGAAAGTAAATTCTGTATCGGAACTGCAAATGATTCATCAAAGGTCCGAAATATAATTCCACAAGCGTATACATGCTTGAGCATGATTTATATCATATATTATTCCACCGATAACATAGTAGTCGTCGGAATCACCGGGTATTACATTCAAATATAGAGAAATCTTGATTTTATAATATGTAAATTATCTTTATTACCCAGTTAATTTACTTCATGATTTAATTATGTCAAAACATATAAAACCAACCATAAAACAAGCTTAGTTAGGTACATAATTATGCCAAATAAATAAAACCAGTCATAAAGGCGGTAACAAAGTTTGTCAATAATTAATCCAAATTTTAAATTACTCTCTCATATAATATGGGGTAAAGTATTAACTGTGTCAACCAAAATTTGATTATCTACAGCGAATCAAGACACCCTCAAATATAAGAGAAGATTAAATACTGGTTTTCAGAATATAATTCATATATTATAATATAAGTAAGATTAATTTATCTTCATATTTAGAGTTTCACTCTTTACCCAGCAGAATGAAATCAGCTATCCATGCTTTGAATAAAACCCACATAATTTTTACTAAAAGAAAAAAGAAAATATAAGAAAATAAAACACACAAGACACTTATTCCAAATTCTTCAAGAGAGAAAATAAAGAAGCATTAAGAAAATGAGAAGTGAGTACCTCTATTTATAGTAGAAATGCTCATCTCTCAATTATTAATTACAACTTTCCAAATTAAATACAAACAATAAACTTTTACTAATTTATTTTTTCTTTTTCCTTTTTTTTCTTTTTTTTATTTTTGTTGATCATTTTGCAAACATTTATCACAATCCACCTAAGGTGGATTGTGACATTGCAACTTTTTTTTTACTTCTTATATTTTTTTTTTTTACTTTATTTTCTAATAATTAAAATTACATGCAACACACATTGACTTTTTCACCATTTCGACCTTGAAAGCCTTATAACTAGAAAAATCTTGTAAGGAGAAAAGTTGTTGGTACTTAAGTCTTCTTTCATCTCGAACTGGAATCGCCTTAATCCAATTCGGAGTAAGAAATTATGGCCAAATTACAAAATTGCGCAAAATTGTAATTTCTGAAATTATACACTGTTAGAACGCTCTTTCAAGTTTCTAGCCTCTAAAATCCAAATATCACGTCCATTTTTCTAATTATGCATTCAAAATATTATTTTACCTACATAAGAAATAAAAATCACAATAAAAATATAATAAAACATAAATTTAATTATTATTTCATAAATGTGCTAAATTAATGAGATTAATGAAACTACAAGTGTAAAATGGTTAATTTTCTTTTTAATAAATGTACACTTTTTAGCGGTCATCAAAAACCTAAAGCTACACTCTCATTACTGCATATATAGTTTATACTGAAACTCATCGATGTCCATCGATATAATCACTACATACAGATTGACCCTCCATAAATATCTCATAATTAGAGTCGGGTCATAATTGTAACATCTGATTATCTCGACTACTATTATATTGTGGGACGTGTGATACCTAATATAAATTATGTTTGAACACATATACACTCATGAGGTGACTTTGGGGATAATCGATAAATTCTTCGAAATTCCGATACAAAATTATACGATGTTCCACTCCGGAAAGTCCATGGTATTTAGCACATAATATTTTCATACGATCTCTGATTCTTATGAAATTTATATCGACGGAAAGCTAAGATCGTGACCTACAACTTCTACGTTGAAAATTTTTCCAAATTCAAACCAGAAGTAGGCCAATAATGTAACTTAAAACTTCAGATGAATAGTACATGTGGACATATCTAGAGAATTCTACATTTCTCTCCAAATTTCTGGTTTTTGTTCAAAATTTAATACATTACTAATTAGTCAATTAAGTCCCTAATATAAATATGATCACTAATTCAAGCACCCCCTAAGAAGTTTTTTGAAGAGAGAAACGTGAGAGATGAGAGGAAGAAGGAAGAGGAAATGAAGAAGAGAGAGAGAGTCATTTTCTTGACAAAGTTGAAGAAGAGTCAATGCAAACCAATCTAATACAAGCCAAGGAGAGAAGTAACAAGTTTAGAAGGCTTGGAGGATGAAGAAAATCAAATAAGTTGAGGTAAAAAATCTTGACCCAAAACTTGAGTTATGGATTTTTGAAGAAACATTGATATATTAGTATTTTTAGCACGATAGTAATTTCATTGAGGTGGATAGTAAACTAAGAAATTGATTTTATTAAATGATGTTCAAGAATTAAGAAATTCTAGATGATGAGTTTAAAGGGTTGTTGTGGTGATGGTATTTTGAATATGAAGTGTGAATATTGAAGTTTAAAGAGTTGTTTAAGTAAAGGTTGTAGTGTGGGAGTGTGGGAAGTGTTTTTGGGCAAACTAGACATGGAAGAGTTGGTGCTGAGGCCTGAAAACAGGCAAGTGTCATGACGCCTACAGGCTAACGTCACGACGTGTACCAGGATGATGGCCTCTGTTTCAGTTTTATCATGTGAGTGTCACAACGCCCAATGCCCAGTGTCACGAAGCGAAACAGAGGAAGTTCTCTATCTCTGCCTACTCAAGTGAGCGTTGCGATGCGCAAAGCTTGGCGTCGTTATGCGATACTTGGGAAACTTTCTGCCTCAACCCAACCCGTGTGAGCGTCACGACGCGCAACATCTAGCATCACGATGCGTGGCCATTTCTCATGATAATTTTTCTTTAGCCAATTCAGTTTCAAATTAGGATATTAGAGACCATCTGAAAGACTTACATTTCATTTAAATGTTTTTGATATAAGACTTACATTTAAAAACACATAGGGCGTTAGCTAAAGTTTGATTTCAGTTATTTTACGATTGATGATGTTTTAGAAAGATTATTTACAAAAAGCTTGAGTTTTGTGATTTCGAGGATGGGGGAAAAACACAAATCATTATGTAACTTGATTCAAATATGGAATTGACTGATACGGATATCTTGTGCACACACAGTTCAGAACTAGGGATGACAAATGCCCATAGATTCTAGATTTACAGTCTAGATGGTAGCATAGATTTGCACCCCCGTCTCCAGATTTATGGCTTGGGGGACGACAATATGTAACGCCCCAAGACCACCAAATTTCAGGGCTATGGGACGGCGATATGTAACGCCCTAGACCTTAGTTTCAGGGACAAAATAATGGCATGCATTGGGGGACGGCGATACGTAACGCCCCCATGCGTCAGGTTTTCAGCAGACATTCAGAAATAATTTTTCAGAAACATATTTTCAGATATATATTTTCAGAGACAAACTTACAGAAAAGATGTTTTAAGAAAGAGTTTTCATATGAAACTGTTTGATGAGAATTTCAGAGAATTCCATACCAAAAGCAGCTTTCAAAAAAGTTTTTTTTCAGAAAGAAAGTTGTTTTTAGATAATGAAAGACGGTTCAGAAAATATAATTTGAGATGAATTTGATTTTAGAACCATGGATTTTCAAAAAGCATTTTAGTATTTATTTTTAAACTGTCCACTCACTAGATCGTTCAAACAATCTAACCAGGTCAAGTTAAAGGGAGAGATTCCAGTCAGAGTCAAAAAGAAGTTATGTAATAGTCATTGGTATTGTATGTCAAAGTTGTAAGGGAAAGTATTCTTGAGTATACGGTTATCTATATTGAGTTGCATTTCATATTTTTGAGTCAGAGCAATGGTCCATATGCATGAGTGAGTAATTTGATATGAGTTTAGTAAAGATGATCACAGTCAGATAGTCAGAGGCTAAGGGGGACAGGTCATCCTATTCCCTGCCGGTAGCATCTCTTGGAGGGAGATGTTATAATAATGTATGTTATACCCATTCTAGTTATTTTATGTCGTAAGTACCATTGATTCTCTAATGAACGAATTATTCATAACTATTATGAATAATCTTTCCATTCGTAATAGAAAGACTTGAGCGCTCTAACCGTTCAAGTATCGAATCAACTCTTAAGGAAGATACCCATCTATTACTCGCAAGAATGAGCAGATTTCATATCTGAATAAAACGTCCACAACCACACACCAAACCATGTCTCCAAAGTACGTAGCTATTAGTTAGGATTTCTTCACCAACCTCACCTTTGTAAATCAAACGACATAGCCTGTCATGTATAAGTTTGTAATGCACTCAGGATTCAGATCAACCTATATATGATCATCTATTAAACTAATATGAATTTCTTTGTTTAACAGATATTAAAAGAAATTCTTTCTATCTTGGTCCATTCCTATATGATTGCATCATATAAGGTGCATTCATTCCCGTGTCACCACATGAATGAACCCGGAGCAAAGTCGTCATACAATATGGAATGAACCGCAACTGTAGATAAACCACAAATAAAGTGCTCGTCTTTGTTTGCTCTCTACGGACTATGTAGGATTACTAATTTCATACTTAAATTATCTTGTGTATAACACTTATTCAATAAGTCTGAAAGTACATTTAGTATCCCAGAGCATACATGATAATTTATAATATGTAATTTTAAAATTAATATTTTAATAAATGAATAATTTCATCATTTATTACTTAAAATAAAATTAGGTATACATATTACATTATGCTTTATGGCATATATCCTAACACATACCACCGGTGAAACAACTTCACGTATTCAAATGAGAAATCGAGGTTATGAAATATTGACCAAATATTTCACTCTGGTCGTGAATGATGTCACTAGTGAAAAGAGTTATGTCTGCAATTATTGTAGAAAAATTTACAAACACACCGGTGGGTATGGAATTATGACGGGTCATATTAGGAGTACTCATAAAGCTGAGTTTGGGATTGATACAACACAAACACAAATGACAAGGTTTTCTTCTTCCGGTCCAAGTTCTTATTCTTCTACTAAATTATTTAAATATAATGAATCTCAATGGAAAGATAATCTAACTATATTTATTGTCATGGAACTTTATCTTTTACTTTTGGTGAAAAAGTGTCTTTTAATGATTTAATACATGAAAATTTGAATCTTACTGCATGTAAACTTACTAGGATGACATGTAAAAGAAAAATGATGGAATTATATGCAAAATGTCAAAATAATTTAAGGGGATTATTTTTCAAACTTAAAGGTCGTGTTTCAATTTATAGTGACATATGGAATGATCATTGGCAGTCACATTCATACATAGGTGTGACATGTCATTGGATTGATGATTCATGGTTTATTCAAAAAAGAATAATTGTATTTCAGCTTTTTGATGATGCATATACTGCACATAATATTTATGTAATGATTGGTAATATTTTACAACAATATGGATTAGTGCAAGAAAAATTTAACTGATGGATTTGATAATGTATCGGCTAATACTGAATCAATTAATGAACTTAAAGCTATTTTCCAACCAAATTTGGGAGGTAAATTTTTCCATGTTCGATGTGCATGTCATATTTTGAATTTATGTGTACAATATGGTTTGAAATCTTTAAACTCTCATATTGCACCTATTAAAAAAGTAATTAATTTAATTTGGTCGTATTCTAAAATTAGACGATAATGGTGTACTTTTGTAAGAAAAATAGTGTTAGGCCGAAAAAACTCGGCCGTGATGTTCCAACTCATTGGAATTCTACTTATTTTTATACTAAATTAAAGTTTTGAATATAAAGATTTATTATGTTCATTTTTTACTCACTATCAATATGATGTAGTTTTTGTTGGGGTTGGTGCTCAGAGCGCCAATTCCCGATTATATTTCCTAGAATATACTATTTTAAAACGTTTTATTATGAATAAAATGAGCAGTTTCTATAATATAATATATCTTCTTATATTGTAAAGACGTAATAGACCTTAGGATGATTAGTCATGATACTGTTGCAAAAGCGTCGCAACTGACATTGAGTTGTATCATGACGTTGTCATTCTATGACAGTTCCTGGTCAAGGTTTACACTACTTGGTCAGTAAAGTAAACCCGTTGAGATCGGTACATGTCGTATACTGGAATATATGATTCCAATGGTTTCTCAATGAACCGTGAGTCTTGGGGACTCGTATAGACGTGTAGGTATTTATAGCGGATAAACACTGAACGAATCACCAAAGATTCTTAATGGATGGTACACCAACGTCAATAAGAATCTTCTCGGGTTGAGTAGCATTTGTGATTCTTCGACTTGAGATACCACTATAGGCACATGAGACATCTTCCACACTTAGATGGCAGTCACGTCACCGATCTATTTAGATCAAACCTCCGCCTGTTCGTTGGGTGTGGATAGATCCTCAGGGTATCCTGTGTGTGTCGAGATAAGATCTGTCAGTTCTATGTACAGAGCATATGTAGTCCATTTATGATTAGCAATCAGATAAAAATCATGGGCCCGTGGTACACTTTAGAAGTCAGTTCTAAGTGTTCTTTTAGAGATTGCTAATAGAGACGTCGACGGGATTGTCCCTCTAGAGATTTGACGTTTACATCTATATCTCTGGAATATATCCAGATACCTGTGACATGGGAATTATACATTTTCCATAACCTTGACCTGTATGATTCAACGAGTTTATCCGTGGTCATCATAATTTACGGGTGGGTAAATTATGGACACGAAATTGGTTTTCGTGACGGATATGCCTGAATCTAGAGAGTCTCACTAGTGAAATATACTCGTAGAGCACTAGGGCAACTTTTATGAATAATACTGATTATTTATAAGTCGTTTAAAGGTTAAACAAAAAATACATGCGAATGGACCTAGTAGTCATTTCCTAATTTTTGTGTATTTGCATTTAATGATAGATTTTATCAAATACACATTAATTAATTATCAAATTGAGATATTTGACTAATATCATAAATATATATGTATTTGGATATTTAAACTAAATATTATACATATATTTAAAATATTTGTATTTAAATAATTATTTAATTATTTAATTGTTAAATAATTAAATTAATTAAAAATATAAATATCTTAAGTTTTGATATTTTATTAAATGACTTGAGTTGCTATTGTTGACTTGTTGAAAAATCATTAAAGTTGTAATGATAAAGTTTACAAGTTGATAAAGAAAATTAATGAAACAAAAATAAATATCTAGATATTTTCTATACACCAAATTCGGCCAAGGGCTTAAAGTGGAGGTATATATTGTTTTGTTTCATTTTAGGGTTTTATAAGTTCATTAGATACAAAAATAACACAAAAGTAGTTAAGAGAAAAAGCTTGAAGGCTAAAGAAGAAAGCTTGGAAAATCCTTGGTTTTGTAAGTTTTTCTTTAAAGCTTTCAACATGAAAAATGTTTATAACATGCTTAGCTTCAACTTGTGTTGCTTTGATGTTGTCTCTTCTCTTATAGTTTGTGTTTAATTGATTGTGAACTTGAATGAAAGATGTATGCATGTAAGTAAGCTTGAAATGGTTTTAAATGCTTACTTTTGATTATTTGATAATCAAGTTGCCATTCTAGAGTTGTTGAGCCACTCCTTGGTGGCCTATAATTGTTCTAGAGTTATTTCAAAGTGGTGAGACTTGTTTGGTGTTGTAAATAATGAATTAAAGTGTTGGATTTTAAAGATTTGGTAATATTGGTCAGTTTGGTGAAATTGTAAAATTAGGGTTTTTAACCCATTCCAAATTTAGGGCTTTTCATATATGTGATGTATTATAGTGTATATAAGATGCATGTAAACTTTTGGGTTGATTGGATTTTATCTTAACATGTTTTAAACATAAAAGGACTAAATTACAAAATCTGAAAATTTCTCGGTGCTCACGACAATTAGGCAAAAATTGGGAATTTTGTTGCAATCTGATTTTGATGAGTTGGACTTGTTGGAAATCATTTTAGAAATGATTTAGAATCATCCAAAATTGTATTTGACAATATTAGGACTAAAATGATCAATTTGTAAAGTTATTGGGCAATTCGGTAATTACCAAGAAATTTGATTTCTTGTGGTAATTTTTCAGAATTTGATAATTGGATAATTAAATAAATAAGTTTATTTAATTGATCCAATAAAAATTTTGAAATCGGAAAATTTTGATTTTCCACTATTCCGCTGTGTGTTACCGGATTTTCGCCATAAACCCCCTACAAAATGGTATCAGAGCGAGTCTGATTCTGGACACCCTAATATGATTATGCCTTTTAAATTCAATGTTTAATTTCATCTTTACTTGATGCATGCATGTGTTTATTTAATTTGATTAAATAAAGTAAAAAACATATTTTGCGGAAAATCCCTAATTAATAAGGTTTTATGTGAATTATGTATTTGATGCATATTACATGGTCCATCTTGTCAATACGGTTTATGAATATTTTTCTGTGACTACATCTGAGACCGTGCCACTGCTGTGAGGGTGTAGCCAATAGAAATTTATTATGCCGGATGTATATCAGATACTAGATAGATTCAAGCGAAAGCAGAATCCTGAACGTGCCAAAGTTGTCAGGGTTACGCAAGTAGCTTGAGTTTATCATTAACGAGTTTAACCTTGGTATGTCTCCTTATGAACGTGCCAAAGCCGTCACAACAAGAAACGACCAGGACCGGAAACCCATGAGTCACTATTGAGTGATTGACAATGAGTTGCCTACCTGATGAATATACGTAGGCGAGACCGTGCCACTGCTGTGAGCTGAAATATATTCATGGGATCCACCTTTCACTATTTGTATTTAATTTAATTATTAAATCTTTGTATTATGTTTAGGGATTACAGTTTTGCATGATTTAGTGGGAGAGGCATTTTTAGATTAAAAATCATGATATAGTTAATGTTTTAGATATTATATGAAACTATTTTATATCTGCTAACCATTTTTCATGATCTATATGATAGATTTGCGATGGCGGCACCATCTTCTAATCAGTTTACGCGTATGTTGGATACGAATAAACTCAAAGGCGTTGAGAACTTCGCCGATTGGGACTTGGATTTAAGGATTGTCCTTGATTCCGAGAAGTTGGGATATGTTCTTGTGGGTCCGCTGCCCCTTGCTGTGTTTGAGGATGCAACATCGGAGGAACACCAAGTTTTCCAAGCTTGGAAAGATGATGATTTAAAATTTAAATCATACATCTTAAGTTCGCTGACACCAGGACTCAAGAAACAATATTATGACATATCAGATGCGTATAGTATGATGATGCGATTAAGAGAATCGTTTATGAACCAAGAACAAATCGTTGTTCACAAAGTTACGATGGAACTGTTCCATGCGCGACTAGACGATGGGCAAGCTCTGAGCTTGCATGTTCTTCACATGATCGATTTGATCGATCAACTAAGGCAACATAATCTCCCTCTAAATGACATTCTCGGTAGGAGTGTCATTCTTGGTTCGCTCCCAGCTTCATATCGCCAATTTGTGATGTACTTCAACATGAATGAGATTATATGTACCTACCATGAGTTTCATAGGATGTTGATCACGGCGGAAGAGGGCCTAAGGAAGGGAGTACCGACTCGCCCTCTGAAACCTACTTCACTTTCTGCTTCTTCCCAGACCTGGTCAAAGGGAAAGAAGACGAAAGCGAAGAAGAAGAAGGGTTTCGGTTCTCAACCGAAGGGAAAGATAGCAAAGCCCAAGAGGGCTTCCAAAGACAAATGCCATCATTGCAGCAAAGTCGGGCACTGGAAAAGGAACGGTCCTAACTACATCGCCCAGATAAGGAGAGAGATAGGATCTACATCAGGTACGTTTATTTTTCCAGTATTTGATATCTCACTAGTTTGTGAAGCTGTAACATCCAGCTGGATTTTAGATTCTGCTTGTCATGTTCACATTTGTAATTCGTTGCAGGTGTTGAAGGAAAGTAAGAAACTAAAGTCTGGAGAGATGCAGTTGCGCTTTGGGAGTGGAGACTCTCTGGATGCAGTTGCATTGGGAGTATGCGAGATCCATTTACCGAATGGGAAACTTTTGTTGTATGACTGCTACCTTGTACCAAGATGTGTAGCTAATAATATATCTCTTTTTGTATTAGATACAGAAGGTTATCGTATTAATATTAAGAACTGTTCTTTGTATTTATATGATAAACGTAATATTCAGATCCTTTATTGTCCAAATGATCATGGTCATTACAAATTGCATACTTCAAAAGATATTTTGAATACTAGAGTTAATAAACGTAGTTTACCCGTTGTTAATAATACTGAACTTTTGCATATGCGGCTAGGTCATATAGGCGTTAAACGCCTTACCCAATTGGTTAGGAATGGTTTGATACCAGATATCACCATTGAATCATATCCAATTTGTGAATCGTGTATTCAGGGTAAGATGACCAAAGCCTCATTTTCTGGTGTTGGACACCGTGCCACTAACTTACTGGAACTCTTACATTTTGATGTATGTGGTCCACTAAATCAAACTGCTCACAGTGGTTATTCGTACTTCGTTACCTTTACAGATGATCTGTCACAGTACGGTTATGTCTACCTGATGCGACATAAATCGGAAACCTTTGAAAAGTTCAAAGAGTTCCGAAATGAAGTAGAAAAACAGACTGGTCAATATATTAAATGTCTTCGATCTGATCGAGGCGGCGAATATATGAACAGTGAGTTCATGGATTATGAAGGAGAATGGGATTCTCGCTCAATATACTCCTCCAAGTACTCCACAACACAATGGAGTGTCTGAGAGGAGAAATCGGACTTTATTGGATATGGTCCAATCAATGTTGAGTTTTACAGATTTGCCCTATTACTTATGGGGTTACTCTCTTTTAACAGTTGCACATCTTTTGAATAAGATTCCTTAAAAAGTTGTACCTAGGAGTCCATATGAGATATGGACCGGTAGGAGACCAAATCTTAGTTATATTAAGGTTTAGGGTTGTCCTGCCTATGTCAGGATGACTGAGCAGGATAAGTTTTCGCCTCGAGGGAAAAAGTTTAGGTTTGTTGAATATCCTTCGAACATGATGGGATATCTGTTCTATGATACCGAGCATCGAAATGTGTTCGTAGCTCGCTTCGTAAGATTTCTAGAAGTAGAATTTTTGTCAGAAAGTGGTAATCATAGACTGGTTGAACTTGATGAAGTCTAAACTGAAAACAACGAACCAATGAAGGAAACTAAGAGTCAAGTAGATGAAGAACCTTCAACACACACACTCCGTAGGTCACAAAGGGTATCTAGATCTCCTGAACGCTTGTATTTGATACAAGAAAATAGTCTCGATGTTCTCTTAGTTGAAGAGACTGATCATTTTACCTATAGAGAATCGATGTTGGACATCGACTCCATGAATTGGCAAAGTGCCATGAAATCAGAGTTAGACTCAATGCATGAGAATCAAATTTGGGACTTGGTTCCACTTCCCGAAGGAATTGTTCCTATCGGTTGTAAATGGGTTTACAAGAGGAAGCGCGAGCCTGACGGTAAGGTTGAAACTTACAAGGCCCGACTGGTAGCAAAATGTTACACGCAGTGACCTGGCGTCGACTACGATGAAACTTTTTCGCCAGTAGTGATGGTTAAGTCTATTAGGCTTTTGCATTCTATAGCTGCTGCGTATCATGATTACGAGATTTGGCAAATGGATGTCAAAACGGCTTTTTTAAATGGATTTCTTGATAAAGAAATCTATATGGAACAGCCGGAAGTTTTGCGTCCAGTGAAAACTCGGGCATGGTATGTAAGCTTAAGAAGTCCATTTATGGACTTAAACAAGCTTCACGAAGTTGGAATCTTCGATTCGACGAGATTATTAGATCGTCTGGTTTTCTCAAGAATTCGGAAGAATCCTGTGTGTATCAGAAGGCCAGTGGGAGCACGGTAGTATTTTTAGTCCTCTATGTTGACGACATCATAATCATTGGGAATGATATAGGGATGTTACAAGGCGTCAAAGCATATCTCTGTAAAAATTTCTCCATGAAGGACCTGGGAGAAGCTTCCTATGTTTTAGGGATAAAATTTTATAGAGATAGACAAAGGAAGCTGATTGGGTTATCACAATCAACGTACATAGATAAGATCCTGGAATGGTATAATTTTGGTAACTGTAAGACAACAAACATACCGTTCAGACATGTGATTCATCTTTCGAAGAAGATGAGTCCACAAACAAAGATGAGAAGGTTAGAATGTCTAACCAACCTTATGCTTCGTGTTTGGGTAGCATAATGTATGTCATGTTATGTACTAGGCCTGATATCAGTTTCACTGTTAGCGTAACTAGTAGATATCAGTCCAATCCAAGAAATGACCATTGGATGGCCATTAAAGATATCCTGAAGTATCTTAAAGGTACTAAAGATAAGTTGATAATTTATGGAGGAAGTGAACTGCAAGTTAATGGGTATACGGATTTCGAATAGAATTTCGACGCTAAAGGTTGACCCTTTAGCGTCCAAATAGATTTTCGACGCTAAATGTTTACATTTTAGCGTCGGAATTTTAATTCGACACTAAAGGGTTACCTTTTAGCGTCGAAATTTAAATTCAACATTAAATGACTTATGAGCGTCGAAAAAAATTCGACGCTAAAATTTGGACGCTAAAGGTCCATTTTCTTGTAGTGATATCACCGTCCAAAATTTTTATCTCTTCCAAAACCAATTGATATCAATGATGATATCTTAATAAAGACGAGTAGGGGTCATAAAATTACGGATCGGGGTCCCTAATGGTGTTGCTTGCTGGTGTATGACTCAGGATCTAACTTTGAGGTCTTGGGTTCGAATTCAATGAGTGCGTTTCTTGTAAGAGTTTGGAACAGTCGGGGGTTTTACCTACTCCGTTTAAGCCCGGAATGGGTGGTTTAGCGGCAGGATTTCCAATGATTCCAAAAAAAAAAAAAATTACGGATCGGGTCAATAAAAATATAAGAGAAGAACTTATACAGGTCGAGTTAAATTTTAATATAAAAATTAAAATTTTGGATCGAGTCGTGAATTTTTTGTTTTCTAATTCGGATCTAACAAATATATTTAAGAACGGATCTAGTCGAATTCAATTTTTTTGACAAACATTAGACCCGAACTATATTCATCGAGTCGGATCTGATATATTAAACTCGACAAAATCGGTTTAGGGTTGGTCATCTGATTGACCTGGTTTTATAACACCCTTAATGTGAAGTCTATTAATATATACAATTAAAAATCTATGGTGTAACTAACTTTTATATATATATATTATATATATATATATATATATATATATATGTGTGTGTGTTTGTTATATTAGGGCAAAGCCTAGATTTCTACTTCCACTTTGGCATGTCAATCTTGATGTCCCCAATAGACGTGGCTTGGTAGTGTAGGGTTTAAGATTTTATCTTGAAAGAAATCCTGTATTCGAATTCATGGAGTGTGTTTCTTGTAAAAATTTGAGACAGTCGGGTATTTTATCTATTCCGCTTAAGCACGGAAAGAATAATTTATCGGTGAGATTTCAACGATTTTTAAAAAAAAAAATTGGCAATCTTTTGATCAAATTATTGATGAAATATTTTTCTCAGCATATTAGTGTGAAGTGGAAAAAACTGGAAGCAGGGACATATTTAATATGTAACACTAAAATATATACCAAATACATTAAGGAAATTTGTCCATAATATTTTATCTAACATAAGCCATTTGTTGACAAAGACAACACTTTGTCTTATTAATAAAGAATATTTCAAAGCCTAAACAGCTATTTTACAAACGGACGGTTGATAATAAGACAGCATAAAAAATTCAAAAATAATAAAAAACAAGAAAGGCAGGCAGACAAGCAAGCAATAACAAAAAAATAATGTCGGTTGTATTTACTCATCACTGAATTTTTATGGTAAAATAATTTTAAAATTTCAATATTTATTTTTTAAATTTATTATTTTTGATTAAAAACTAAAAATTTTGTGTTGATAGACGACTGAGGGTCTCCTCGGTGTGATTTAATAGCAAAATTTATGATTTGATTGTCAGATTTTGAATTTAATTTTAAAAGGTGTATTTTTTATAAAAATTTGAAACAGTCAAAAATTTTACTTATCTTATTTAAATTCGAATCAGATAATCTTTGACGAAATTTCCTACGTTTTTTTTTAAAAAAAAAAAAACAGTGATGGAGTGTAAGTAACATTATTGATGACGAAAATATCAAAAATATTTTTTATTATTTAAAAAAAAAAAAAAGAGTGATTATCTTGGTGATTGACAGATGCAAAACTAAACAAAGCATGTATTTTCTAAGCAAGAGGCCAAAAGCTTATAAAGTCAACTAAAGACAAGGTTCCACGTCCTATCCAAAAGCTTAGCTGTTCCATTAAAAAAAAATACCCTTTTTTTTTTTTTTTTTTTTTTTTTTTTTGTTGAAATTGTATTGTATTTTATATAATATCATGTCTAATGTAGTATGAATTGGAATGTGTATTTTATATTATTAGTTTATTTTATAAAATAAAAACAACCACTGATCATCATCAAAAATAGGTAAATATTATCCATTGTCGTATTTAGTATCGTTGAAATTCTCATCTCCGACTTTACTCAACGATATCAATATTGATATATATTGATAATTCATTACAAACTGAAGTAATACATATATACCAAACATGCCCTAAAGAGGGGTGAAAATTGCCCACTTTTTAAAACAAAAAAGGCCAAAAATTATAGTATTTTGCTATTATCCGAAACTCCAAACAAACCTATCTCCAATTTGGCAATCACGACACAACTATGAAATCAATTTAGATGAATGATGATGAAACACATGATTTAGACTTGTGTCCAATCACAAATTTATTTATTTTTTTCTTCTCGTGTTTGGTGGATTGGATGGGATGGGATGGGATTTGATTTTGGTTTTTGGGACACAATGGAATGGTCCGAAATGCCACACGCCTCATGTCACATTGCCACTTATTGCAAAATTTGGACATTTTTGGTATTGGCTTTATGATGCTGGTTACATGCCTAAATCCTTAGTGGGATAGAGAGCCGCCCGATCAAAATGGGATTTTAACTACCAATTTAACAAGCTCAAGGAACCCATAAGCAGAAAAGTTGAAGCATTTAATTTTAAGCGATCGTTTGATAGAGAGTATTGATTGAAAGTATAAAATAATTTATAAATATTTTAATATAAATATAAATTAATTTATAAGTAAATCAAATTTTATACCAAATAAATATTCATAAAGCTTTTCAATGTGATGGAGGAGTTTTGTGGGAAACAGTTTTACTTCCATGCTTGGCACTTGGAGTTGGTATTCAATTCATATCTCTATCTTTTGTATTTATTTTTTTTTAATTGTTAGAAACTTCGCTGCAAACCATCATTTTCAAGCTTAAGCTGAACATGTAAAATCATCGGCTGTCTCAGGTTCTTACAAGAAACATACTCCATGGATTCGAACACAATACCTCAATGTGAGATCTTGAGTCATATTCCACCAAACCACGTCTCTTGGAAACTCTATCCTTTGTAGTTGTTAAGTAAGTTTTAACATAAAAAGGAAAAATAGCCTAATGCAAATAACAAAATCACCCTTCAAAATGCAATAACGAAATTGCGTATAGGTATTTTTCTCATTCAATCCGAAAATTTATTAAAATATATCGTATAAATTAATTTTTAAAATTTCACCTCCACTGAGTCTCCACCGAATCAATGTTCTTGCTACATTGTCAAAAGGTGACAAAAAGTAATTGAACTAATGTGCTCAACATATAGAAGAAATACAAGAGAGAGTTTAAATTACAAACAAAATCTTTTATGTTATTTCAGATCACATGTATAACATACAAGTCCATACAAGATGGATACAAATTCCAGTTCATGTTTTTGAAAATTAGTGCTTACAAAATTACCAAATTTTACTAAAACCAATTAATTAGCCACCAAACATTACCTCCCACCATTAATTCGTCTTTCCCCGTTAAGCCGGAAGTTACACCAGAGGTAAGCTGTGTATCTGTTGATCCTTCGAACAACTGAAAATGACAAAAGGCTATCTATCGGCTCCGTTATGCAGAGAAAGAACCAGCAGTTCCCAAGGAAGCAGAACTAATATCACCACCACCATGATTGGTAAACACAGTGAGAAGTAATACTACACAAACTTATAACTACACAATATCACTTTGAAAGAACCAAAAAAAAAAAAAAAACCGGAGTGAAATGTTAAACTTCTGTTATGTAAGGTTTCCTGTAGTTAAGGTTAAGTAGATATTAACAGTTAGGATTGACGAAGTTCTTCATCTCCTCCATGAGGCAGTAGAAGTGATCATTATTCGGCAAGAAGTAGAACCCAATAGTTGCTTCCTTCAGGAAAAGGAGCTTCACATCTTGACCAGCATTCTTCAGCCCTTCAACGTAGGCTAATTGCCAATCTTGTACAAGATCCAGACCAGCCACACAGACGAGACTTTTAGGGAATTTGAGACCTTTAACACTTTTGCCCCTAGGACCAAATGGATTACAAGCTGGATGGTCTCTATCTTCTCCCTCGGGAAGAAAGGCTCTCCAGTACCAGTTGCGGTCCTGTATTGTAACAAAGTATTTCCCATCCAATCTCGTCTCTGATTCACTTCTCTTTTCTCCACCAAACATTGGATGAAGAATAATATTTCCCAATACTTCAACATCTGCTTCGGCTGCCCTCACTGCAACATGGTGAGCTATATTACCACCAGAACTATCTCCAGCCAAGTAAACATAAACTTTAGAATCCTTTCCACTTTGTAGCCAAGTTCTTGATTTAACCCACTTAAGAGCAGCCCACCCATCATCATAAGCACACGGATACCTGTACTCGGGTGATCGGCGATAATTTACAGAGACCACAACAGCCTTGCAAATGTTAACAAGGCGGCGGCAGAAGGTATCATAGATAGCACTACTGGCAGAAGAATGAGTGAAACTTCCTCCGTGGAAGAAGATTATAACCGGGACAATCTCAGTGGTACTCAAAGGCTTTTCAAGCTCTACGATTCCCCATTGATTCTCATTTTGCGAGGCAGGCTGGAAAATCCTGGTAAGCAGACCGGTGGCTCGATCAACATGATCAAAAGAGAAAACCCCATCAACAGGAATAGTGTTGGGTGGGACTTTCCGGTCAAGAAACTCAGCCAAGTCCCGGTTAAAGGTTCCATCAGGCCGGCGGAGGAGATTGTAAGCTAGCTTGAAATTGGAAATGAGGACCCATGTATTTAGTGGAACAACCCTCTACATAAAGAAGATAAACCAAAAAAAAGTGATCAAATTAGATGCCTTGTCCATCAACCGTTACCATTTACAAAGCCTAATCATCAAAAATAGCTATAAACAACAAGATTGATCAAATACATCTAAAAAATTAGACCAAATATGAAAACATAAACAGCAAGAAAATGTTTGGATAAAGAGAAAGCACAAAAAAAGAAAAGAAAAAGAACGAACGAACAGGGTAGGGCTTAAGCTCAAATCAGAGTATAAAACTAAACTTTTGCCGCAAAATTAAATAGGGCATGCCCAAAGCTCAACTGCTAAACCAATAAACTGAAGCCCCATATGAAAAAAAATTAGAATTAAATGTAATAAATAATAAATAATAAATATTAGCCAAATTAGCAGAGCAGACAAGCCAAATCCTTGAGTAATAAACAAAAAGATGCGTCAAACAAGCTTCCAATAAACCAAAAACGATGTAAAAGTCACAAGATTGACGAAATCAAGCAAGAAAAATCAACATTTGAGCTCAAAATTACTGAATGAAATTCAAGAAAGAGCGAGTGATACCTTAGATTCATTGAGGTTGACTTCATTACCACCAGCCATGGCTCTGAAAAAAAACCAAACCCTTCAACCCAAGAAGGCCTTAATTATAAAAACCCAGAACTCAATTGCGTGATCTTCAAAAAAGCAGCAGCCTCATAATAATAATTCAAGTAAAAATTGCAACAACAACAAAAATTAATAATAATTTTTTTTTTGTAATATAAACAGAAAAACAAACACAACCCACTTTCTCTCTCTGTGTTAATGTCTCTATTTTGTACTTGAAAAAATATATATCAGTTTTGAGATTGATTCCTCGTTTAAGAGTTCCTGTTTCTGAGCAAAAGAAAAGACACTTGTAAAAGAAAGTGAGAGAGATTTATTATCACTACATTTATATAATGTTTAAAAAATTTCAATTTTCACATATATTATATAAAAATTTTTTTTTTTTTTTTTAAAATAAATAAATATAAGAGAGAGAGAGAGACAGTCAAAGAGAAAACGATGAAATGAAGTGGAGGAAGTAGCGACGGAGAAGAATGGAGACGGAGGAGACGACAACACGGAGGCGGCCGAATCAAACGGTTAATGGTGGGACCCACCTCGTTTTTTTCATTTTTAATACATTTTGATATATTCTCCAATCTCCATTGGCTTTATCCTTTATTTATTTATTTAATTAATTTATTTATTTATTTATTTTTTATGTGCGAATGAATAAAGTTTTCCAAAGACTTGAGGTGGCTACTGCCAGCCCCTTCTTTGGGACCATTTGACTACATTTAGATGCTTAATTAATTTTTATCTTCCTCTTAATTAATATTATATTAAAATAATGACATATGCATCCCAAAATTTAGTAAAAAGATATATACAACTCAAAGTTTTATAAGGACAATTACATTCATAAAACCTTATTTAGTAATTAAAAAAACTAAACTAAATTATGTTGTCAATTAAAATATTTTAACTTCTCGCATCTTTTCTCGATTATAATATTTTATTTTTATAAATTTAACGGGTGTATATGTCATTTTTACCAAAATTTTGGGGTATTTATGTCCTATTATCAAATTTTAAGTGCATACATTCATTTTCAAAACTAATGAGATATTTTTGTCTATTTTATGAAACTTTGAGAATGTATATGTAATTTTCTCTATTATATTTATTATTTCCTTTTAACCTATATTTTCTGGCTAAATAGTATATTTACAAACTATTTATACAAACGTCCGTAAACAAATTTAATGTGCCATGATCGAATTGAAATATATTTTTTTATTACTATAATAAAAAGTCTTATGTGGGGTGTACCACATCATCTTTATGTCATGGAATAATATTAAATACCTAGATCATTTCATTAAAATTCATCAATCATGATAATGACAGAAATTAATTTTAAAACATGTGACATATAAGCAAATCCACAAAAGATCCAAGCTATTAGACTTAAAATCCCCCAGGACAGTAAAAGAAGTACAAAGCCTGACCGGCAGGATGGCCGCACTCAACCTTCTCTTTTCAAAAGAAAAATTTTTTCCATCTGCTTTCTTAAAACAAAGTTGAAAGCCATATAAAAAAAAAAGGGACATACTCAACGCCCATTACAAAGGACAGTTCGTTCCGCCGAGGCCCCTTCAACAATCGGCTCGGGGCTGGAGTTCGTTCCACCGAGGCCCCTTCAACAATCGGCCCGGGGCTGGAGTTCGTTCCGCCGAGGCCACTTCAACAATGGGCTTGGGGCTGGAGTTTGTTCCGCCGAGGCCACTTCAACAATCGACTAGGGGCTGAAGTTTGTTCCGCCGAGGCCACTTCAACAAACGGCTTGGGGCTAGAGTTCGTTCCGCTGAGGGCTCTTCATCGGCTCGGGGCTGGATCTCGTTCCGCCGAGGCTGCTATACTATTCGACTCAGGGGTCGGGTTACGTCCCACCGAGTCGTGCTTGTTGGCCTGGGGACGGAACATTCCCCCAGAACCAAATGTCTCTTTAGCTCGGAGTCCTCAGAATATTCAGGGACATACTCGATGCATAGGATCCGTGGGAAGCATAGCACGGGGAGGGATGATACCCCCGTGGCGATTGCTTGCTCCAGTGTTACCGAACATAAGAAAGAATATGCCCTTAATATTTCGAAACACTCTCTGATCCTCACTTGCCCGATGTAATGGATCCGTGAGAAAGCATAGCACGGGGAGAGATGATGCCCCCGTGACGATTGCTAGCTCCAGTGATGTCGGACCTAAGGAGGAATGTGCCCTTAGTATCCCGGACACTCTTTGATTCATTCATCATTTGGATCCAAAAGAGGCGCAGCACGGGGAGGCGTTGTGCCCATGTGGCGTGTGCCTGCTCCAGCGCGGTAAGGAGGAGCCCACGCACAAATACACAGGCTCCACAGTGACCTGACGTATAGAGGATGTGCCATTACCATTTTAAACGCTCTCTGATCCAAATCCTGGTTCGCCGAGACACTGAATTGAAAGATTCAGAATTGTGTTTTGGAGGCCTCGGACAGGACGCTGTTTTGAGGCATCTGTGCTGTTGTTTACATTTGTAAAAAGTTTGATTTTGGGACAAACGCTAATTCGCCCCCGCCCTTTAATTTTATTTTTCAGAGTTTGTTTTCGTTTTCCGCTGGTCTGGTAGGGGGACGCCCGTGCCAGACTCAGTAGGGCTTCAAAAGGTTGATTCACTTCCCTTCTGAATAAGTCTCACCTGATTAATCGGCTCGGGGCTGGATTCGTTCCGCCGAGGCCACTTGATTAATCGGCTCGGGGCTGGATTCGTTCCGCCGAGGCCACTTGATTAATCGGCTCGGGGCTGGATTCGTTCCGCCAAGGCCACTTGATTAATCGGCTCGGGGCTGGATTCCGTTCCGCCGAGGCCACTTTGTCTCTCTCAGCTCGGGGTCGGGTTACGTCCCACCGAGTCCATCCACTATTCGACTAACTCGGGATCGATTCTCATCCACCGAATAGTCCCATATTCAGTACATGTTATCCCCTTACAGAACGAGTCTCAAAGTGTTCGTTTGAAGGGAGTCGTGCAGAGCAAATTATGAAAAACATGAGAAAAAAGCAGAAACACAAAAACAAATTTAAATAAAGTATGAAATGTTATTACAAGAAAAAGTAAAGTTTACACAGGGACCCGTTCGGGTTACCCCTTGTCAGTCAGCCCGCGCAGGGGCAGGCGGTTCTTCCTCAGCAGGCTCAGATAACAGATGGCTCGGCTCGGCCTCGGAAGGTGGGATAATATCTCCTGCATCGACAACTGGGGAAGCCCCAACAGTTAAGGCTTCAGAAGCAGGAACAAGAACCTCAGGCCGGACCTCTTCAGGAGCCGGAGCGATCGAAACAGGGTCGGGATCCATCACTTCTTCGGGAGAAGGGGGTAGCCACCTCTTAAACTCCTCCTCGGATATCTCCCCCTTACAGAAGCGGATAGCCGCATGGATGGGACCCATATCCAGGTCAGGCAGTACCATCGGAATAATTTCCGCGCAGTCACCAACTCCTTCAAGACGGATTGAGTCCCTCTCGGCCTCCAACTCAAGTTCCTTTCCCTCAAGCTCGGCACGGGCCCGTTCCAACTCCTCATCTTTGGCCCGCAGCTTTGATTCAACACTACATACCTCCACATTTAAAACCCTGATCTCGGACTGGGCATTTGCCAAATCCTTTCTAGCGGCTTCAGCATTTTGTCGCTCCAGACTAGCGGAGGATTTAAGAGCCTTGTTTATCCTAAGGGCATCAACTGTAGCCAGCTCTTGATTCTTTATCGTCTCCTCCGCATTAGCCAGCTTGGTCTCCACTTCGGAAAGCCGATTCTGGAGCCTCTGGGCTTGGCCGCCCTCGGACAAAAGGCTCAAAAAGAGGTCTTTATTCTTGGCCGTAAGGTAGTTTGCCTGCCAAGAAGAAACAAAAGAATCAGAAAATAAACTAAGTCAGGAAGACACAGCAGGAATGAGGGAAAGTAACACAACCTTAGCCATCTGAGAACATAGCTCCGCAACCACCTCCTCGGGGGAAAGGTCCTCGTACCCCGGAATCTTCTCCGGAGGTACGGCCTCGGCCAGCTCATTGAAAGCCGGCACCAGGTGAGAAGTGGCTTCCCTAATATCCTTCCCGTGGTCGTCAACACCAAGGATCACAGAACCCTTCTGCTTCTTAGAAATACCCCCCGACGCCCTACTCTCCTACCGAGCAGGAGTCCCCTTGCTCTGAGCCCGCTCCTCCCCTAACTCCCGACTTAGTATTGGGTCCACGGCACCAAACGGACGCTTCCTTTTTCTAGAAGACCTTGGAGGATTATCAGGGCGGGTAGCATCAACCAGTGGCGCCCCAGAAGGCGAAGACAAGCCCTGAGAAGTCAGCTGCTCTACCTCCTCGATCACTTTCCTAGTCTCAGAAATTTCAGGCCGTCTCCGAGAAGTCTCGGCTCCACCATGGCCGGTTTTCTTCGCAGCACCAGTCAACCGATCAAGGTATTTTGGTCTCTTCGACATACCTGCAAAAGCAAAGGCAAAAGAAGGGTATAGGACCTGAGCATACAAAAAAAAAAAAAAAAAAAAGACAACATCAACATGCTAAATCAACGTGGGAGTTAGCTAGAAGATCAATAAGACTCTACCTATCCGACCCGGGACCTTGGGAGGAACGGCCCGAACAAGTCCCGATTCAGCAAATGTCGTATCATTTACCAACTCCCTCCAATGGGCGGCATATCGCCGAGCCCAGCCTACCCGCTTCCGGACATGGCGAGAGACCTTGGGAGCATCCCTCTAACAAGCTAGGAGGAATACAAAAAAGGGGTGAGAATCCAAACATAAAAACTAAGGGCAGGAAAACTAAAGGTTAAACTCCTGACCTCCCGCTCTGAAGATGTCCGGGACCAAGATCTCATCTTCATACGATCTCAGGGCCCGTCCCCAATCTCCAGTGGCCCAGAACCAAAGATCTTTGAAATTCTTGTTGGAGTCGGGGAGTTTGCGGACAACGTTTGACGAGTCGGCATAGGCAGAAAGGTAGTACCAACCATGGTGAGTCTTTGGGTTGGCCTTCAACCGGTATAACCTCTTCACTTCTTCACAAGAAGGTTCACCGAGCCCCGCCCAATGCCAAGCTACATACAACCCGGCCAAGATCCTCCAGCTGTTTAGACTCAGTTGACAGGGGGCAATCTCCATCTCGGCCAGCATCCAGGCGAAGTAAGGTTGAATTGGCAGCCGGAGCCCACACTCGAAGAAAGCTGGAAGAAGGGCCACGGAACCTTCGTCGGGCTGACTGGCACGGTCGCATAGGAGAGGAACCTCAAGAGCAATATCTATCGGGATGTCGTACAGTTGCCGAAGCAGTGCTAGATCATCCTCGGTTATCTTGGAAGGCCGATCCATGTCCAGAGCCGAGCTTTCAAAGCCATCGGGCTCCAGATCCTTCCGAAGAACCCTCTGATGGTACGTGTCTTGTTCGATCTCAGAAGGGGTGGGGGTAGTGTCGAGGTCTTCTACACTAGGTGCTCCCGAGCTCGATGAGAGCTCTTCAGCGATGGGAGTCAAGGGTTTTACAGGGTTTGCAGAAAGAGACTAGTCGTCAGACATCATCGGCATCCGAAAAATAAAAGGGGAAGATCAGTCTACAACCATATTTTTTGAAAACGACCAAGGGTTCGCAAGCTATCCTAAGTTTCCAGGAAAACTAAATCTATGAAGTTCTAAGTACCCTAGCAACATCCGACAAAAAACCATGAAATCTACAACAAAAAACACAGCAAGCAAAGAAAAAAGGGAGAGGAAGAAGGTCGTTCGGGAAACTTACTTGATCTCTGCTCGGAAAATGGAGAATACGTTGATAAGCTTTGGGTAAAACTGAATCAGATGTTTCGTAGCCGAATGGAAGAAGAGTTTTTGAAATTGATGAAGTTTTTGCCAAACAGATGCAAGGATATCGATTCACCTTCTCATTACAACGTCGGAATAATTCTGATCGTCGGATCATAATAGAGTCTCAGATATGCGCCGGGTGTCGACTTCAGGAGCAGTTCCAAAAAAAATGAATGAACGGTTGTGATCGAAAGCATTTTGGTAATAGCAGCGGACGGCTAACCTTGTTCGCTTTTGGCGGGAAACAGACAGATGCTCGACAAGTGTCTGGTTGGGGGTAAAACCCTAAAAAGTGATTTGATGGGCATTTAAAGCAGATGTGACGACTGCGCGTCTCGAGAAGAAAGTGCCCGAAAAAAGGTTTTGTTTTGAAGGGAGAAAAGAATCAAAGCCGAGCACTACATAGCACGCCAGTAAAACTACTCTTTTTATAGTTCCCGGCACCAACTCGCATACTCGTCGGAACCAAGAACTAGGGGACAGATGTTGGCGATGTAAAAAGGCCCTATGACAGTTAAGCAGCACGGTATGGGTAAAAGGGGTAATTCTCATCTTGGTCAAAATCATTAAATGCCGACCCGACCACATGAGTAAGAGACCGAGCACTTGACGATAGGCGACCGACCACTTGAGACCAGGTGACAGCACTCTCAGCTCAGAAGCCCATGATGGCCGACCATATCTAGACCGACCAGATGGCGAAGCATGCCCGGAAGATAAGACCTCCTATTTCTACGGGGAAAAAGGATAAAATTATCCTACTTTCATGGGGTAAACTAGTAAGTCAGTGTCCTAGTAGGATAAAGGAAGTGAAGTCAGTTTCGGATTAGGAATCCTTATAGGAAAAAAAGATTGTTTCAACTGGGAATCCTTATGCTAGAAGGAATCTGATTTCTCTGTTATTATAAATAGGAGAGTAAAGTATGTGTAAATGGCATCAGAATCATTACCATCAGACTTGTAAAAAACCAGAAGCAGAGCCGAGAAACGTGTTTTAGTAATAAAAAGTATCATCCTTTTTGTGCCCGTGGACTTAGGTCGGACCAAGATCCGCCGAACCACGTTAAATTTCCTTGTCGATTGACGTATTATTTGTCTTTTGTTAAGTTTGTTTTTGGTCCCCCATAACCAAATAAATTCACTATTGAGGGATGATTGTCTCGGGAGTAATATTCTCATATTGCCCTGAGACCAAAATCAGCCGTCAACAGATATAATTCAAAATAGATTTCTAGAAAAAGAAAGTTAAGTGATTACTAGAAAAATAATTAGTATTAAAATTACAATACAAAAAAAAAAAAAAAATTTATATCTGATAAAAACAAATAAAATAAAAATAAAAAGAGAAACGGACAGAGTTTCCTACGTACACCAAGCCGAGCCACGTGGCTTCAAAGGGTTCCGTGTCGACTCTTTCAGTCTTTTGCCTAAACACTAAAACACCCCACTTCCAATTTCCCAAAATGCCCTCATTTTCCCACCAAACCACAAAACAGCCATTGAGGACTAATGAGGAGGATACGTGTTTTTGTCCACTATTGGAAAGCGCGTGACGGCATGTTTTTTGTCAGAGCCTGGAGACAAGTGAGAGAAAGAAAAGGGGGTTGTGGGGCCCACCTATTTTTAAAAATTATTTATTTCCTTCGTGGGCCCCACCTTCACTTAAGGTAGGCTTTGGATTTTGTCGTTTTATGTGGAGCGTGCAAAACTAAATCAATCGGGTACTTCGACACGTGTCGCTCTCAGAGAAACTCACACTATGTTTGATGGGTCCCGTCCCCTCTTCCCTTGAAACTAGATACGATGATCCACACTCAAGCTATGGGACCCACTTTGATGCGAGGTATTCCACTCTAAAATCGCCACGTGTTTCATTGAGGCTTTGGGAGTGATTTATTTTTTATAGAGAGATTTTACTTTGAAGACAATGCCATATCTACTTTATATAAAAAAAAAAAATTGAGAAATAATTATCTTTTCATTTATTCTCACATAAATTAAACTCTCTTATC
>SKCR01025504.1:0-48085 GCA_019454045.1 Zanthoxylum bungeanum
AAAAAGAAAATGTAATTAGTTTTTTATATTTCTAACATTAATAAAAAAACAATTGACCAAATTCTTTTAACTTTACATTAAATGCTAAAGTCAAAAGTAAAAAGCAAATGTTGCTTTTTCAACTTCTACATCATCAACACTCAAATCAGTGACAACATGTCATATCACTCATGTGATATTTGATTTGACGCTTGATTGACGAGCAATTTGATGCAACGATTTGACTTGCGTGCCGCACTCGAATTCGAAATGCGAATGCGCTCACAATATCCCCGGGCTCGGGTTCGCTAATTCCAAATTAACGAATTTTTCGTCGCGTCGTAATTAAATGATTACGCCTAGCGAAATCACTCAAATCACGTTCGCTAACGAATTAATTCTAAATTAATTCGTTCCGCCGAATTAAAATCTAATTTTAATTCTGCGTCGAAATCCAATTCTAATAATATATCAAATATATTATTTGATCGATTAATTCAAATAATCGTTCTCTCTCTTAATTATATTTTATCCCAGATAAAATATCTCCGTGATAATCCCAGATTTAATTTGCTCTCTCTTCTAATTAAAGTCCAGATTAATTAAGTGCGAGTCTACGTCATCGTGAATCTTCAGGAAGCGCCATGAGATCTCCGGATATGTTGGCAGTAAAGACGGTCGTCGGACGATCCGAGACTCGTAAGTACCTCTACGACGGTTTATAGCCGATTTTACAAGACAAGGTGGCTTCTAGCAAAGCGCCATGCCTACCCATTCTCCAGAAATATTCTTACAGGAACATAGAGATCTGTATCAAGCGTAGATACCGTATTTATTGTGTATATCGGCCCAGTATCGGATAGTCACGTGCTAGGGCTGGGGCTGGATAAGTGTCTGCCCCGTCCGAAATCATGACCTATAATCGGATATTTCATGACCTATAGCTCTATAATCGGATATTCATGACCTGGTCACAATATCCTGATTGGTTGCATAACACTTAAGAGCACTAATCCATATCCTGCGTACATCATCTCCAAGTGACTGAAGTGATACTTCCGTCTTGACATCAAACCCATACACTACACGACACTCTGATAAACCCAGAAGTGGTGTATGCAGAAACCGGTTAAAGCCTTGTACCACCAGACTAAAGTCTATCGATTATCGTTGTTGGACAAATGACCCATAGCGTCACTATTGCACAGATCATTGTGTTGTTGTAGCAAATTAACTATGTAACAAGGAAATTGCTACTCTCGTCATTTGTGATTAGATCACCTTAGATATATAAATGAAGAGAGGTCCCTATGATTAGTTCCTGGATTGAGATGATATGAGACAGTATCAGTCCACGAAGGATTAATCATTAAATATCCCTAGCCGTAGTATTATCGAGACTGGACATCGATAATGCGGAATAGGCTAGTATTGCACTTGTGCGCGTTGTGAGGGCACAACGGCATAGTTCTCATATATATAAGTATTGGATACTTGTGCAAGTGCGATAGGAGGTCGTGTTTCACCGATGGTACGGGAAACAGCTTCGCTCTGGATAGACCCTTCGGAATCCCATTGGTATTATGACTAGGTGTCTATGGGAGGCCGAAATCAAGGTAGGTGTTATAGTCTTAACCTGAGACTTACATCGCTAATACTTACGACAATCGGTAAACTTTGGTTTTGGTGGTGGGGGATCTTAACTGGTTCTGTGTTCACCTCTTCTGGGTTTATCAGGAATCGTAGTGTATTGGATGTGATGTCGAGATGGAAGTGTCACTCCAGTCATAATGGAGATGATGTCACGCAGGATACGGTATTAGTGCTCTTAAAGTGATGCGCATCCAATCGTGATATTATGACCAGGTCATGAATATCCGATTATAGAGACTAGTTACCAGACATCCGATATGTGTTTCGGACGGGGCAGACACTTATCCAGCCCCAGCCCTAGCACGTGATTATCCGATACTGGGCCGATATGCACAATACAATTGTATACTACGCTTGATACAGATCTATATATTCTTAAATGGATATGTCCGGAGAACTGGGAGACTTGGTGCTTTGCTAGGAGTCGACCTTGTCTCGTAAATCGGTAGAACGTAGTACTTGGTACGTACGTGATTCGGATACTCCGACGTATTTACTTTACTGCCAGAATATCCGGGGATCTCATGGGTCGCTTCCCGATAATCCACCGATGACGCACAACTCGCACTCTTGAATAATCTGGGATTAAATAGAAGAGAGAGAAAATTAATCTAGGATTAATAACGGAGATATTTTATCCGGGATAAAATGTCGTCTAAAGAGAGAGAACGATTAATTTGGAATTAATCGATGAATTAATATATTCGATATATTAAATGAAATTAGATTTCGACGCGGAATTAAATTAGATTTAATTCGGGCAAACGAGTTAATTTAATTAGAATTATTCGTTAGCGACGTAAATAATAATTTCGCCAGGCGTAATTATTTATTTAAATTCGATTGAATTAACGTCGCGACGTAAGCTGCTCGGTATTTCGGAAATATCGAACCCGAACGCGTGAGTGCACGTGGGCCCACTTTCATTTGGAAACGTGTGGGGCCCAAATGACACATGTCATTCTAATGCTTTGCATGTAGATAGTGTACAATGCACTCAATGTTATTGCATGGAAATTGAGTGTTTGACACTCTAAGCTATTGCATGTGTTGTGTCATAAATTTATTATTAATTTAATAAATTATGGCATAAATATAAATTGATTTTTGGTAAATCATTTTAATTAACATACACAACTTCTTCTCTCTCAAATTCTCTCTTCCTCTCACGGCAATGGTGGCCATTTCTTCACTGGTTTTGAACCAGTTTGGGCGTGAGCTAAAGGGAAGCAAGAGTGGTTTCTCATGGTGAGAAATCAAGTGCTAGCACACTTACAAGTCTTGCGAAGGTGGTAGGGAGGTTCCCCCATGAGACGGGATCCATCCGACGAAGATTGGAGCTCCGTTTCTTCACCCAATTTTCTGTTTTGCAGGGCAGTGGACTGCATGCAGTGGGCGTGAAAGGCAGTACGTTTTTGGCCTTCATTCGTCTCCAAATCGAATCAACCGATCAATGTGAGTATTCCGCTACCTCCGTTGATGTGTTCACACATAATTTCATGTCTTGTTTGATCTTGGGACCTTATAGAAAATCAACAATGGCATCAAGAGCTTAAGTTGCAAGCATGAAATTTGTAGGGTTTAAAATTTGGGTAAATGTGATTTGAGCATGATTTGAATGAATTGTTTGTTTGAGTATGCTTATAACATGTTTAATTCATTTTGGTTGGACTAATTTGATGAAAAATGATTTGGAATTATTTTCCCCAAAATTAGTCCTTTGCCCGAATGTGTTATGGATTTTGAATCCTTGGAATTTTTGATTTTGATTCATTGGATGAGTTAAAATCATGTAGGATGATGTTAATTTGAGGTCAATTGGATTGTACTTTGAATTGAACAAAAACCCTAAATTCTATATGTTGGCCGAATTGGATATGCCCTATGTTGTCTTGGAAATTTTTGATTTTGATAATTGGATGTATTGAAAATCATTCGGGATGTAATTTAATGTCGATTGCGGATTAATTGGATTGAAACCGAATTGGACATGAAATCACTCCCTTGGCCGAGACTTAGCAAGCATGTAAATGGGTTTGATTTTTCATTATGTGTGTTTGACATGTAATAATGAATTAAGCATGATTAATTGGACTATTTGGTGCTTCGGAAATATCGATTTAGTCGATTAATCATATAATGCACTTTTGGTAATTAAATTGTGAAAATTGGATTTTTGGATTTAATTAATTGGGCCTAATTTTGGAAATTAGAATTTAATGTTGTAATTGGGCCTTTTGGGCTTGATTTATCAAGTTTGGTTTAGGCCAAGTGGATTGGATCCAATTGGGCCCAAAACCTTAACCATAAAGCCCAATTGCGACTAATGAACCTTTAATGTTTAATTGGGCCTAATGGGCCGAAATTGATTTCTAAGGCATTTTGGGTGATTCCACTATTGGGCTTTGGTTGCCGAAGCCCATGCCTAAAGAAATTAATTGAAGCCCATTAGACTTAAATTAATTGACGTTGGACGTTAATCGGACTTTGAGTCCCGACGCGATTGAATTTGGAATTTAAATCGTAAAAGGTTTATTAATATAAAGTGAATATTTAATTTGGAATTGAATAATGAATTAGTATTAAATACATGTTAAATTTGATTTAATGATGTAGTTTAATTTAATTCATGAATTCGTACTTTGAGTACTTATTCGCAAAACGAGTTTGACTCGATCAAAATCAAATCGTTGTTTGAACATTGGATGATCACTTAATTATCAGATTAATTAATTTGATTAGATTGATTGATAGCATGCTTATGTGTGTGAATACGTTTGTGTTGAATGAATAATGTATATCGGATGGATATTAGTCGGGTGGGCAATTTTAGAAATTGTTGTAATAAATTCGATTTATTAAATTGGACCTGCGTGTCCAGCCTTATCACCTTCTTTCTCTTTGTATTCTCTTCTCACCTATTCCCCTCTATGTATATGAGGTTTCTTTAGAAGTGTAGTGTAACGGGTAGAAGTAGTACAAGTGCTAGCTTGAGTGAGAAAGGGAGAGATTTGATCTAGGATCAATGTGTTAAGTATCCATCCGCATATCATTATTATTTTATTTCATACTCGCTTTATTATGTATTTAGAATGCATGTTTAAGGGTGTATGATGATGAGACCTAACAAAGATAATTAAATTGGTAGCCAATTTGCACGCGAAAAACCCTCGTTATATTAAGCAAATATCCTTCCATTGAATGATTCTTGTTCAAGATCCGAAGTTGGCATTGGTTTGTTTTTGACCAAAGTCAAGACCTTTGTCAATCAAGGATGTACTTGAATCATGAGAGTTTTGTTGCATATCGGTGTCTTGTCCAAATCGTGATTTTTATTGACCAAAGTCAGATCACTTTTTGTCCAATGACATTGATTACGAAACTTTCCTCGTCAATGGGTCCCGCTTAACTGGAATCATTAGGTTTGTGTTTGGCCAAAGCCAAGGCCTAAATGATTCAGAGGATAGGTTAGGAAAATGTAATGGTTACATTGACATTATACATATGTTTCGGACTTGGATGTCCACCTAACCGGATCTAGGAATTGGATGAGATCCAATTGATCTGAGAGATCTACCTAGTTAAATAGCATACAGTTTTTATTGGCCAAAGTCAGGGTTGTGTGTTATTTAATAGGATCCTAGCCCACTAGGAAACACGGTTTCCCGAGTACTCCACAGAGGGTTAGAGGCTCGACGAAAAATAGTGGGAGGCAAGTATTGAATTTGCAACATTCGTTCATTACTCGCTAAACACGCTCATTTTATTTTACTCGTCATATTAATCAAAAGTATTAGTCGGACTAATATTTTATGTTGTTTTAAAATATATATAGTTGGACTATATACAAACTCATTCAATATATAGTTGATTTTATAATTGGATTATAGTAATCAATATAATTGAATTAAAATGATAGTTGATTTTATAATGGGATTATAGTAATCAATATTAAAATTATAGTTGATTAAATAATTGGATTATTGTAATCATTATAATAAATAGTACCTTATTAAATTGATTAAATAGTTGGACTATTGAAATCAAGAAAGAATTGAAAGGTTGAATATTTAAAATATATAATCCTTGGATTAAATGTTTTAAATGATTTAATTTTCAATTGGGAATTAATAATAGGTTAATTTATTTGATAAAATAACTTATTATGACTAAGCCCAATTAAGCAAATAGTAGAGCATAAAGTCTTTGGAAGATTTATGTGATGATGACTTTAGTGCTTAATTATATACTTATAATAAATCTATCTTTAGATTTAAAAGTATTAAAATTGCAATTAATAATTCTTGGAGAATTAATTGACTATTCTAGTGGAGAAAAGTCAAAGTTTGCAATTGGGCATGTAGCACAAGGTGCACATCATTTCGATATTCTAAACCCAAGTGGTTTTGTGAAATATTGAAAAGGATAATTGACATATCCCAAAGTGACTACCATTTGGATATGGAAGACACGAAGGAATTAAAGAAGGGCGAGGCTCTAACTTTAAAATATTTGTCAAAGTTATGTTCACTACTAGTATTGAAATGGAATTTAAATACTTAGTGTGGTACATAAAATATATGTATTGACGTTCAGAATCCGCTGTGAGCTGGATACTGGCTTCAAGCCGAGATTTCTCTGCGAATTGGAAACGGGACGAAAGTCGCTGTTTCGACCGTAGATACCTAAGTTTAGGAACTACCCTTTGGGTATGTACTTAAATTAGGAAATGTTATAATAATGTAACTAGTTTAACTAGAGACATTATCTCTATATCAGTGTTTAATCCATTCGGATAAAACCTTTATATTCTAGAACACTAAAGTGTTTCAATATATAAAGATGATACTGAGATAAATACATTGGATGTAAATAACAGAATTTATATTTTGAATATAAATAAAATCTCAAACATATAAATGACAAATAAATAGCTCAAATTGATTTGATCAATAGAGACTTATTTGTGGCATTGTTGTCTAGGACACAATTAAAGAAGACTCGTATATCCACACTTTTAAGAGTGGGTACTAGGACTGATTTGACTATTCAAATAAGGTCTACGAATCTAGTTTATTAGGTTAAATACCTAAAATACTATTTACTTGGTAATAGTAAAAGAGCCACCGATCTGTTAGCCCTATTCATGGTGAAGTAAGTAAGTGGGCCCATATCTAGCTAGGCTAGATGTGAACATGAATATTTCGTGACCTTAACGGATGTGACATCACGTTGTGGTTATGTGTTTCTTTTGAAGAACACAGATCGGAAACTTTAGAGTTTCGACACGAAGTAGACAAACAGATCGGCTATAGTATTATTCCGCCACGGTAATACCGTAATGGAAAATACTTAAGCAGTAAGTTTCATACGTACATGAAAGAGTATGGTATTCTTTCAGATGAGGACTCCTCTCGAGACACGTCAGTTAGACGGTGTGTCTGAACTAAAACCGAATTTTGTTGGACATATAAGGTTTATCACGAGTCGCTCTGAGCTACTTTTCCTTCAACAGGATATGTATTAACAGTGCAAAACTTATTTAGAATAAGGTTCCATATAAATCTGTTTGACAGATATCATATAGGATATGAACAGGGAAGAAACGAGGTTTCTCATTCCTGATAATTTGGGTATGCCAGGCATAACGTTTGGATGATACCAAACTAAGGACCCAAATTGGATAAGTGCCAATATAGGTTATCTTAAGGGAAACCTTAAGTATAGTACTTATAAATCCCACATGAGAACAATGTAATTGTTGCTCACCATGCGGTTTTCCTGAGAGGAATACCGATATGCAGTGGTCAGTGGGAGGATAGTGATACTCGATGAAAATCGGAGTAATACTGTTCAAGGCACGAAGTCCTTAATGGAACACAAATAGTTCATCTATGATGAAACTATACCATTAATCTTCAAATACACAAGAACTTCGTAGATCGGATAGAGTCAGAAAACAACCTAGGGTATGGGTTTCTGATCTAACCTCATAAAGATGTCAATCTTATGGAGGTGTACCATCCGACTACGTTATGAGGAAGTGATACGAGGTATCGACTCCCTGTTATGGCAAAGTGCCATGAGTCCGAAATGGATTCCATGTATAACAACTATGTTTGGATACTAGTTGTTGTACCACAAGGCGTTGTGCCTATGGTACATTAAACGTCTTCAAGGAAGACATACATGGAAGGCAACATACCAACGTGCAAAGCTAAGGTTTTGACGGAAAGGTATCGTTATCAACATTATGTTAATAACGGTTCAACCTTTTTACCTGTTGCCATGGTAAATCCATTTTGAAGATGCTTGTTGATAACTGTATATTTCATTTATGAAATATGTCAGTTACAAATCAAAATCGCTTTCCTGAAAAGGAAACCTTTTGGAGGATGTTTACAACATCCTGACGATTTTGTATAACCGACAAACAAGGTTTGCGGGTTATTCGATCCATGTTTGGATTGATGCAAGCATAAGGTTCTTGGAACTGGTGTTTTGAAATAATCATAATGGTTTATGATTTGACTCAAAACGAAATAATTCTTGTGTATATAAGGAGGTTAGTGGGAGAGCGCACTGACAGTGAAATTCCCATAAACTATTGTTGAAAGCTTGGCTTTCAATAGAAATTCTCCGTAGAATTCTGGGGAGTAACAACCTTTATTAGAGGAATAAAGATCTACTGGGATAGATTTGGAGTTGTTAACACTCTCTGGGAAATTGTACATTTAAAATGTACTTGTATTGGTGTCTCATACGCTTCAAGCATATGGAGTCACAATCAGGTCAATCCAAGTGACAGTCACTGGATTGAAGTTAAGAACATCTGTTAGTATCTCAGAGAACTAAAGATGCTATCTTAATCTATGGAGAAGGAGAACTTGAAGTGACTGGGATCACTGCTGCAAGTTTCCAAACAATTAAATACTGCGGTACTATAAAGTTTGAACACCGGGACAGTGAGCTGGAAATCTTCCAAGCAAGATAACTGTTACCGAATAAACAACAAACGCGGATTATTGCTGCAGCTGAGGCAGCAATAGAAGTCTTTTGGGTCGAAAATAAATCTAATTAGATTAGATATAGTTCTGTTAGCAGCTGAGCTAGGCGTCAGCACAGGCTAAGGAATTAAAGGTCTCATCGACGATCCAGATATATACTTCTATATCATCTGATTCGTTCGGATCATACATCGTGGCGATGTGATGATCGTATAAATCGCGTCAAACGATAATCGAAACAAATCCGCTGACGAAAACCTTTCCTCAGCAATTTGAGCGAACCGTAATATAGTTCGGGTGTAGGACACTTGAGTGACTCGCTATGTGCCAAGTGGGAGATTGTTGGACAAAATGACCCATAGCGTCACTATTTGCACAGATCATTGTGTTGTTGTAGCAAATTAACTATGTAACAAGGAAATTGCACTCTCGTCATTTTGTGATTAGATCACCATAGATATATAAATGAAGAGAGGTCCCTATGATTAGTTCCTGGATTGAGATGATATGAGACAGTATCAGTCCACGAAGGATTAATCATTAAATATCCCTAGCCGTAGTATTATCGAGACTGGACATCGATAATGCGGAATAGGCTAGTATTGCACTTGTGCGCGTTGTGAGGGCACAACGGCATAGTTCTCATATATATAAGTATTGGATACTTGTGCAAGTGCGATAGGAGGTCGTGTTTCACCGATGGTACGGGAAACAGCTTCGCTCTGGATAGACCCTTCGGAATCCCATTGGTATTATGACTAGGTGTCTATGGGAGGCCGAAATCAAGGTAGGTGTGTATAGTCTTAACCTGAGACTTACATCGCTAATACTTACGACAATCGGTAAACTTTGGTTTTGGTGGTGGGGGATCTTAACTGGTTCTGTGTTCACCTCTTCTGGGTTTATCAGGAATCGTAGTGTATTGGATGTGATGTCGAGATGGAAGTGTCACTCCAGTCATAATGGAGATGATGTCACGCAGGATACGGTATTAGTGCTCTTAAGTGATGCGCATCCAATCGTGATATTATGACCAGGTCATGAATATCCGATTATAGAGACTAGTTACCAGACATCCGATATGTGTTTCGGACGGGGCAGACACTTATCCAGCCCCAGCCCTAGCACGTGATTATCCGATACTGGGCCAATATGCACAATACAATTGTATACTACGCTTGATACAGATCTTAATATTCTTAAATGGATATGTCCGGAGAATTGGGTAGACTTGGTGCTTTGCTAGGAGTCGACCTTGTCTCGTAAATCGGTAGAACGTAGTACTTGGTACGTACGTGATTCGGTACTACTCCGACGACCGTATTTACTGCCAGATTATCCGGGATCTCATGGGTCGCTTCCCGATAATCCACCGATGACGCACAACTCGCACTCTTGAATAATCTGGGATTATAATAGAAGAGAGAGAAAATTAATCTAGGATTAATAACGGAGATATTTTATCCGGGATAAATGTCGTCTAAAGAGAGAGAACGATTAATTTGGAATTAATCGATGAATTAATATATTCGATATATTAAATGAAATTAGATTTCGACGCGGAATTAAAATTAGATTTTAATTCGGGCAAACGAGTTAATTCAGAATTAATTCGTTAGCGACGTAAATAATAATTTCGCCAGGCGTAATTATTTATTTAAATTCGATTGAATTAACGTCGCGACGTAAGCTCGGTATTTCGGAAATATCGAACCCGAACGCGTGAGTGCACGTGGGCCCACTTTCATTTGGAAACGTGTGGGGCCCACATGACACATGTCATTCTAATGCTTTGCATGTAGATAGTGTATAATGCACTCAATTTTATTGCATGGAAATTGAGTGTTTGACACTCTAAGCTATTGCATGTGTTGTGTCATAAATTTATTATTAATTTAATGAATTATGGCATAAATATAAATTGATTTTTGGTAAATCATTTTAATTAACATAACACAACTTCTTCTCTCTCAAATTCTCTCTTCCTCTCACGGCAATGGTGGCCATTCTTCACTGGTTTTGAACCAGTTTGGGCGTGAGCTAAAGGGAAGCAAGAGTGGTTTCTCATGGTGAGAAATCAAGTGCTAGCACACTTACAAGTCTTGCGAAGGTGGTAGGGAGGTTCCCCCATGAGACGGGATCCATCCGACGAAGATTGGAGCTCCGTTTCTTCACCCAATTTTCTGTTTTGCAGGGCGTGGACTGCATGCAGTGGGCGTGAAAGGCAGTACGTTTTTGGCCTTCATTCGTCTCCAAATCGACTCAACCGATCAATGTGAGTATTCCGCTACCTCCGTTGATGTGTTCACACATAATTTCATGTCTTGTTTGATCTTGGGACCTTATAGAAAATCAACAATCGTAAGTATTAGCGATGCAAGTCTCAGGTTAAGACTATACACACCTACCTGATTTCGGCCTCCCATAGACACATAGTCATAATACCAATGGGATTCCGAGGGGTCTATCCAGAGCGAAGCTGTTTCCCGTACCATCGGTGAAACACACCTCCTATCGCACTTGCATAAGTATCCAATACTTGATATATGAGAACTATGCCGTTGTGCCCTCACAACGCGCACAAGTACAATACTAGCCTATTCCGCATTATCGATGTCCTGTCTCGATAATACTCCGGCTAGGGATATTTAATGATAATCCTTCGGGGATTGATACTGTCTCATATCATTCTCAGTCCAGGAACTAATCATATGGACCTCTCTTCATTATTCATTTATGGTGATCTAATCACAAATGATGAGAGTGCAATTTCCTTTTCACATAGTTAATTTACAACAACATCGTGATCTGTACAAATAGTGACGCTATGGGTCATTTTGTCCAACATATACGTCTATACGAGTCTCCATGACTCATGGTTCATTGAGAAACCATCGAAATCCAAGATTCCAATATACGACATGTACCAGTCTCAACGGGTTACTTTACTGACCAGGTAGTGTAAACCTTGACTGGGAACTGTCTAAGAATAACAACGTCAAGATACAACTCAATGTAGTTGCGACGCTTTTGCAACAATATCATAACTAATCATTCTAAGGTCTGTTACTTCTATACATATAAAAGAGGATGTTATATAAAAGAAACCGCCTATTTTATTCATAATAAAATGTTACATTAGTATTTATAAGGAAATACATAATAAAATTGGCGCTCAGAGCAGCAACCCTAACATGAGTCTCCAAGACTCATGGTTCATTGAGAAATCATTGGAATCCAAGATTCCAGTATACGATATGTACCAGTCTCAACGGGTTTACTTTACTGACCAAGTAGTGTAAACCTACCAGGAACGGTCTAAGAATGACAACGTCATGATACAACTCAATGTCAGTTGCTACGCTTTTACAACAGTATCAAAACTAATCATTCTAAGGTCAATTACATCTTTACCATATATAAATAGAAACTGTTTATTTTATTCATAATTAAATATTACATAAGTATTTACAGGGAAATACATAAGAAAATTGGTGCTCCGAGCACCAACCCTAACAACAATGACTCAATACCAACTTGACTGCTTCGGGGTGATCCGCTGTCTTCAAGACGCCTATAGTAATCTTCTAGCTCTTTAAGTCCAATGCGCAATATATGAAGCTAGTAAATTGTTGGGGTGTGAGCTATAAGGCTCAGTAAGTAACTCATGTCTTATGTAAATACATCAAGTAATAATAAGAACTTAAAAAGAAATCAGATATATTTAAATATACACAAACTTATAAATCTCATCTTTATCTGATGATCCATTACATGTATAATACCTTGATAACTCACTCACTTTACTGAATGCAACATCGTAGTAAGCTTATCTTCTCGAATCCACACTAAACTACACATATATGGAAATCTGGCATCTCTCATACACAAAACTATAAGTCATCAACCATATACATACATACTTTTTTTCCCGCACTGTAACAACATCAAATTTCTCCTAACCAAAATTAATTTATTATCTACCAAACCACCCAAACCCGCGGCTAAGGTCATCCTAAACTCGTGGCAGTTTAGTCAGCTTAAATTAATACTGGTTACTGTATATGGGTCATGTGAGCTAAAAACGCAATCATTAGCTAACTGTGAGCTATAGAGCGTTTACTAAATCACTGAGCTGAAACCTTAGATCTCTATAGAACATAAAATACCGACACTGGATTCAATCCAATGGAATCTTAGCAAACTATATTCTGAATGTAGTAAACACTCAGCACTTCGCCCTTATATTAATATCACGAATCGACCAAGCATCTCAACATATAATTTATACATAGTACATACTTATAACATACTATCATCTTACTTATCGAATCTGAACTAGACATAACTGAACTTTTATGTCAAAGAGAAATATCTCCACCAAATAAGGAAACCAATTGTGCAGGGTCCAAATTCTGAAATCACACTATAATAGAATAACAACTATATCTAGCCCCGTTGGGCAAGCTATATGCAAAAGCTAGAACTTCTATATCTAAGAATCGTAAAACATTAATAGAAACTCTGAAAACTATATAGGTTTGTAAAACAAGAAATTCCATATGTTAGAAAATATCTAAGCCAGCTGGGAGTAAAACCAAATTCAAAATATATGATGGTTTATAACAGATCAAGTAGTGTCAAAATCATATACATGTAATTCCACTTTGGAACTCTGTTGGAAATCAATTTTTTTTATAAAAGTACATAGTTTTGTAAAAGGATTATCATGAAATTCTTCATAGTTGGAAATCACATAAAACCATCTAAAAATTCATTTATCTGAAAACTTAAAAGACACTGTAATAACTTGGTGATTATGGGAGTTATGTACAGCTGTCCCCCTAAGCACCTATCTAAAATCCTCTTAGTTTCTATTAAAACTGTTTCTCTTGAAAACTCATTTATAAACCATCATTCTTAAAAACCATGTCTCTAGTATTGTAGAAAACCTGACGCATGGCGGCGTTACATATCATCGCCCCCCATACGCCTAAATTAGTGGTCTTTAGGCGTTACATATCGTCGTCCCCCAATGCATGCCACTGTCATGTCCCTAAATCTAAGGTCTAAGGGCGTTACGTATCACCGTCCCCCTAGCCCTGAAATCTGGTGGTCTTGGGGCGTTACGTATTGCCATCCCCAAGCCATTGAAACTAAGATCTATGGGCATTACGTATCAATGTCCCCCTAGTCCTACTCTACATGTGAACATGTTTAATACGTTAATTCCAGGAACCGTCAATTGCATAAGTCACATCTGAGGTGGGTTTTTTCCTTATGCCTCCAAAAATCATCAAAATCTTACTTTCAAAATTAAAGCTTTCTTAGTCATTCTCAAACATCAATAAACTGGAAATAATTCGGCTAACGCCTTTTTGACGGAAAAGTAATTTTATATCAAAAGCAAATAAGTAAAAATCAATTTGAAAAAAAAAAGTCCACTCACTATAACTAGGATCCAGGTGAGTTACGTATCGCCGTCCCCTTGGTCCTGGTTCTGTATCTGTCCATGTACATTGTGTCTCCCTCTAGGTATGCAAAATGCATATGCATCATCATAGTAACCATATGATCATGTAAGTCATGTGATGCAATGTAATGTCATTATCCATATACACAACAACTGTTGGTTTATTCTAAGGTCCCAAGATCAACAAGACATTAAATTATGTGTGAACACATCAACGGAGGTAGCGGAATACTCACATTGATCGGTAGAGGTTGATTTGAAGACGAATCAGGCCAAAAACGTACTGCCCTTCACGCCCACTGCATGCAGTCCACTGCCCTACAAAACAGCAATTTGATTGAAAGAAACGGAGCTCCTAGCTTCGTCGGATTGATCCCGTCTCATGGTCGAACCTCCCTACCACCTTCGCAAGACTTGTAAGTGTGCTAGCACTTGATTTCTCACCATGAGAAACCACTCTTGCTTCCCTATGTTCACGCCAAAACTGGTTCAAAACCAGTGAAGAATAGCTTCTTGTTTGCGTGGAGAGAGATGAGAGAATTTGAGAGAAAATGTTAAATTAAATTAATTAAAAATGATTTACCAAAAATCAATTTATATTTATGGCCATAATATTTATTAATTTAATAATAAAAATTTATGACACAAAACATGCAATGGCTTAGAGTGTCAAAACACTCAATTTCCATGCAATAACATTGAGTGCATTGTACACTATCTACATGCAATAACATTGAGTGCATTGTACACTATCTACATGCAAAGCATTAGAATGACATGTGTCATGTGGGCCCCACACGTTTCCAAATGAAAGTGGGCCCACGTGCACTCACGCGTTCGGGTTCGATATTTCCGAATACCGAGCTTACGTCGCGACGTTAATTAAATCGAATAATTGCGCCTAGCGAAATTATTATTTACGTCGCTAACGAATTAATTCTAAATTAACTCGTTTGCCCGAATTAAAATCCAATTTTAATTCCGCGTCGAAATCTAATTTCGTCAATATATCGAATATATTAATACATCGATTAATTCCGAATTAATCGTTCTCTCTCTTTAGACGACATTTTATCCCGGATAAAACATCTCCGTTATTAATCCTAGATTAATTCTTCTTCTCATCTATAATCCCAGATTATTCAAGAGTGCGAGTTGTGCGTCATCGGTGGATTATCGGGAAGCGACCCATGAGATCCCCGGATAATCTGGCAGTAAATACGGTCGTCGGAGTATCCGAATCACGTACGTACCAAGTACTACGTTCTACCGATTTACGAGACAAGGTCGACTACTAGCAAAGCACCAAGTCTTCCAAGTTCTCCGGACATATTCATCAAAGAATATCATGATCTGTATTCAAGCGTAGTATACTAATGTATTGTGCATATCGGTTCCAGTATCGGATAGTCACGTGTTAGGGCTGGGGCTGGATAAGTGTCTGCCCCGTCCGAAACACATATCGGATGTCTGGTAACTAGTCTCTATAATCGGATATTCATGACCTGGTCATAATATCACGATTGGATGCGCATCACTTAAGAGCACTAATACCGTATCCTGCGTGACATCATCTCCATTATGACTGGAGTGACACTTCCGTCTCGATATCACATCCAATACACTACGACTCTCTGATAAACCCAGAAGAGGTGAACACAACCAGAAACCATTAAGATCCCACACCACCAAAACCAAAGTTTATCGATTGTCGTAAGTATTAGCGATGTAAGTCTCAGGTTAAGACTATACACACACCTACCTTGATTTCGGCCTCCCATAGACACCTAGTCATAATACCAATGGGATTCCGAAGGGTCTATCCAGAGCGAAGCTGTTTCCCGTACCATCGGTGAAACACGACCTCCTATCGCACTTGCACAAGTATCCAATACTTATATATATGAGAACTATGACGTTGTGCCCTCACAACGCGCACAAGTGCAATACTAGCCTATTCCGCATTATCGATGTCCAGTCTCGATAATACTACGGCTAGGGATATTTAATGATTTAATCCTTCGTGGACTGATACTGTCTCATATCATCTCAATCCAGGAACTAATCATAGGGACCTCTCTTCATTTATATATCTATGGTGATCTAATCACAAAATGACGAGAGTGCAATTTCCTTGTTACATAGTTAATTTGCTACAACAACACAATGATCTGTGCAAATAGTGACGCTATGGGTCATATTATCCAACAATCTCCCACTTGGCACATAGCCAGTCACTCGAGTGTCTAACACCCGAACTATGTAAGGTTCGCTCAAATTGCTGAGGAAAGGTTTTCGTCAGCGGATTTGTTCGATTATCGTTTGACGCGATTTATACGATCATCACATCGCCACGATGTATGATCCGAACGAATCAGATGATATAGAAGTATATATCTGGATCGTCGATGAGACCTTTAATTCCTTAGCCTGTGCTGACGCCTAGCTCAGCTGCTAACAGAACTATATCTAATCTAATTAGATTTATTCTAGATCCAAATGGCTTCTATTGCTGCCTCAGCTGCAGCAATAATCCGCATTTGTTGTTTATTCGGCAACAGTTATCTTGCTTGGAAGATTTCCAGCTCACTGTCCTGTTATTCAAATTTTATAGTACCGCAGTATTTAAGCGTTTGGAAACTTGCTGCAAGGTCCCAGTCACTTCAAGTTCTCATTCTCCATAGTAAAAGATAGCATCTTTAGTTCTCAAAGATACTAACAGATGTTCTTAACTTCAATCCAGTGACTATCACTTGGATTGACCCGATTGTGACTCCATATGCTCGAAGCGTATGAGACACCAATACAAGTACATTTTAAATGTACAATTTCCAGAGAGTGTTAACAACTCCAAATCTATCCCAGTAGATCTTTTTCTCTAATAAAGGTTGTTATCTCTCAGAATTCTACGGAGAATTTCTATTGAAAGCCAAGCTTTCATCAATAACTATATGGAAATTTCACTGTCAGTGCGCTCCCCCACTAACCTCCTTATATACACAAGAATTATTTAGTTTTGAATCAAATCTTAAATCATTATGATTATTTCAAAACGACAGTTCCAAGAACCTTATGCTTGCATCAATCCAAACATGGATCGAATAACCCGCAAACCTTGTTTGTCGGTTATACAAAATCGTCAGGATGTTGTAAACATCCTCCAAGAGGTTTCCTTTTCAGGAAAGCGATTTTGATTTGTAACTGACATATTTCATAAATAAAATATACAGTTATCAACAAGCATCTTCAAAATGGATTTACCATGGCAACAGGTAAAAGGTTGAACCGTTATTAACATAATGTTGATAACGATACCTTTTCATCAAAAGCTTAGCTTTGCACGTTGGTATGTTGCCTTCCATGTATGTCTTCCTTGAAGACGTTTATAGTACCAATAGGCACAACGCCTTGTGGTACAACAACTAGTATCCAAACATAGTTGTTATACATGGAATCCATTTCGGATTCATGGCACTTGCCATAACAGAGAGTCGATACCTTGTATCACTTCCTCATAACGTAGTCGGATGGTACACCTCCATAAGATTGACATCTTTATGAGGTTAGATCAGAAACCCATACCCTAGGTTGTTTTCTGACTCTATCCGATCTACGAAGTTCTTGTGTGTTTGAAGATTAATGGTATAGTTTCATCATAGATGAACTATTTGTGTTCCATTACGGACTTCGTGCCTTGATCAGTATTACTCCGATTTTCATCGAGTATCACTATCCTCCCACTGACCACTGCATATCGGTATTCCTCTCAGGAAAACCGCATGGTGAGCAACAATCACATTGTTCTCATGTGATTGGATTTATAAGTACTATACTTAAGGTTTCCCTTAAGATAACCTATATTGGCACTTATCCAATTTGGGTCCTTAGTTGGTATCATCCAAACGCTATGCCTGGCATACCCAAATGATCAGGAATGAGAAACCTCGTTTCTTCCCTGTTCATATCCTATATGATATCTGTCAAACAGATTTATATGGAACCTTATTCTAAATAAGTTTTGCACTGTTAATACATATCCTGTAGAAGGAAATAGTAGCTCAGAGCGACTCGTGATAAACCTTATCATGTCCTTATCTGAAAGAATACCGTACTCTTTCATGTACGTATGAAACTTACTGCTTAAGTATTTTCCATTACGGTTTTACCGTGGCGGCATAATACTATAGCCGATCTGTTTGTCTACTTCGTGTCGAAACTCTAAAGTTTCCGATCTGTGTTCTTCAAAAGAAAACATAACCACAACGGATGTCAATCCGTAAGGTCACGAAATATTCATGTTAACATCTAGGCTAGCTAGATATGGGCCCACTTACTTCACCATGAATAGGGCTAACAGATCGGTGGCCCTTTTACTATTACCAAGTAAATAGTATTTTAGGTATTAACCTAATAAACTAGATTCGTAGACCTTATTTGAATAGTCAAATCAGTCCTAGTTCCCACTCTATAAAAGGTGGATATACGGTCTGTTAATAAACTAGATTCGTAGACCTTATTTGAATAGTCAAATCAGTCCTAGTACCCACTCTTCAAAAGTGTGGATATACGAGTCTTGTTTAATTGTGTCCCAGACAACAATGCCACAAATAAGTCTCTATTGATCAAATCAATTTGAGCTATTTATTTGTCATTTTATATGTTTGAGATTTTATTATATTGAAAATATAAATTCTGTTATTTACATCCAATGTATTTATCTCAGTATCATTTATATATTGAAACACTTTAGTGTTCTAGAATATAAAGGTTTTATCCGCAATGGATTAAACACTGATATAGAGATAATGTCTCTAGTTAAACTAGTTACATTATAACATTTCCTAATTTAAGTACATACCCAAAGGGTAGTTCCTAAACTTAGGTATTTACGGTCGAAACAGCGACTTTCGTCCCGTTTCCGATTCGCAGAGAAATCTCGGCTTGAAGCCAGTATCCAGCTCACAGCGGATTCTGAACGTCAATACATATATGTATTATGTACCACACTAAGTATTTAAAATTCAATTTCAATACTAGTTGTGAACATAACTTTGACAAATATTTTTAAAGTTAGAGCCTCGCCCTTTCTTTAATTCCTTCGTGTCTTCCATATCCAAATGGTAGTCACTTTGGATATGTCAATTATCCTTTTCAATATTTCACACAAACCTTTGGCCAAGCCTTGGGTTTCGGAATATCGAAACGATGTGCACCTTGTGCTACATGCCCAATTGCAAACTTTGACTTTTCTCCACTAGAATAGTCAATTAATTCTCCAAGAATTATTAATTGCAATTTTAATACTTTTAAATCTAAAGATAGATTTATGTAAGTATATTAATTAAGCACTAAAGTCATCATCACATAAATCTTCCAAAGACTTTATGCTCTACTATTTGCTTAATAATGGGCTTAGTCATAATAAGTTATTTTATCAAATAAATTAACCTATTATTAATTCCCAATTGAAAATTAAATCATTTAAAACATTTAATCCAAGGATTATATATTTTAAATATTCATCTTTTTCAATTCTTTCTTGATTTTAATAGTCCAACTATTTAATCAATTTTATTAAGGTACTATTTATTATAATGATTACAATAATCCAATTATTTAATCAACTATAATTTTAATATTGATTACTATAATCCAATTATAAAATCAACTATCATTTTAATTCAATTATATTGATTACTATAATCCAATTATAAAATCAACTATAATTTTAATTCAATTATATTGATTACTATAATCCAATTATAAAATCAACTATAATTTTAATTCAATTATATTGATTACTATAATCCAATTTAAAATCAACTATATTTGAATAAGTTTGTATATAGTCTAACTATATATATTTAAAACAAATAAAATATTAGTCCAACTAATACTTTTAATTAATATGACGAGTATATAAAAAATGAGCGTGTTTAGCGAGTATTCGAACGAATGTTGCAATTCAATACTTGCCTCCCACTATTTTTCGTCGAGCCTCTAACCCTCTGTGGAGTACTCGGGAAACCGGTTTCCTAGTGGGCTAGGATCCTATTAAATAACACACAACCCTGACTTGGCCAAAAAAAGCTGTATGCTATTTAACTAGGTAGATCTCACAGATCAATTGGATCTCATCCAATTCCTAGATCCGGTTAGGTGGACATCCAAGTCCGAAACATATGTATAATGTCAATGTAACCATTACATTTTCCTAACCCTATCCTCCGAATCATCTAGGCCTTGGCTTTGGCCAAAAACAAACCTAATGATTCCAGTTAAGCGGGACCCATTGACGAGGAAAGTTTCGTAATCAATGTCATTGGACAAAAAGTGACCTTGACTTTGGCCAATAAAAATCACGATTTGGACAAGACACCGATATGCAACAAAACTCTCATGATTCAAGTACATCCTTGATTGACAAAGGTCTTGACTTTGGTCAAAAACAAACCAATGCCAACTTCGGATCTTGAACAAGAATCATTCAATGGAAGGATATTTGCTTAATATAGATTGAGGGATTTTCGCGTGCAAATTGGCTACCAATTAATTATCTTTGTTAGGTCTCATCATCATACACCCTTAAACATGCATTCTAAATACATAATAAAGCGAGTATGAAATAAAATAATAACGATATACGGATGGATACTTAACACATTGATCCTAGATAAAATCTCTCCCTTTCTCACTCAAGCTAGCACTTGTACTACTTCTACCCGTTACACTACACTTCTAAAGAAACCTCATATACATAGAGGGGAATAGGTGAGAAGGAAGAATACAAAGAGAAAGAAGGTGATAAGGCTGGACACGCAGGTCCAATTTAATAAATCGAATTATTACAACAATTTCTAAAATTGCCACACCCGACTAATATCCATCCGATATACATTATTCATTCAACACAACCACGTATTCACACACATAAGCATGCTATCAGTCAATCTAATCAAATTAATTAATCTGATAATTAAGTGATCATCCAATGTTCAAACAACGATTTGATTTTGTTCGAGTCAAACTCGTTTTTGCGAATAGTACTCAAAGTACGAATTCATGAATTAAATTAAACTACATAATTAAATCCAATTTAACATGTATTAATACTAATTCACTATTCAATTCCAAATTAAATATGCACTTTATATTAATAAACCTTTTACGATTTAAATTCCAAATTCACATCGCGTCGGGACTCAAAGCCGATTAACGTCCAACGTCAATTTAATTTAAGTCTAATGGGCTTCAATTAATTTCTTTAGGCATGGGCTTCGGCAACCAAAGCCCAATAGTGGAATCACCCAAAATGCCTTAGAAATCAATTTCGCCCCATTAGGCCCAATTAAACATTAAAGGTTCATTAGTCGCAATTGGGCTTTATGGTTAAGGTTTTGCCTAATTGGATCCAATCCATTGGCCTAACCAAACTTGATAAATCAAGCCCAAAGGCCCCAAAACAACATCCAAGCCCAATGCCAATTTAAGCCTAAATAATTAAATTACACTAATCCAATTACCATTTAATTACCTAAAGTGCATTACATGATTATAACCTAAATTGATATTTCCGAACAGCCAAATTAGTCCAATTAATCATGCTAATTCATTATTACATGTCAACACACCATAATGAGAAAATCAAACCATAAACATGCTTTCATGCTCTCGGCCAGGAAGGATTTTTGTTGTCCGATTCGGTTTCGATCCAATCGAACCTCAATCGACATCAATCACCACCCATTTGATTTCCAATACATCCAATGTTTCAAAATCAAAATTACCAAGACATTAGGGCATAAGTCCATTCGGGCCAAGTGATAAATTTGGGGATTTTTATGTTCAATTTAAAATCCAATCCAATTAGTTTTAAATTAACATTATCCTAAATGATTTCCAACTCATCAATGAATCAAACAAATATTCCAGAATTCCAAAATGATCATCATATTCGGCCAAGGTGTTAATTTGGGGAAAATAATTCCAAACCATTTTTCATCAATTAGTCCAACCAAAATGAATTTAAACATGTTATAAGAGCATACTCAAACATTCAATTCATTCAAATCATGCTCAAAACAAGTTTAACCCAAATTTTAAGCCCTACATTTTTATGCTTGCAACATTAGCTCTTGATGCCATTTGTTGGTTTATTCTAAGGGTCCCAAGATCAAACAAGACATGAAATTATATGTGAACACATCAACGGAGGTAGCGGAATACTCACATTGATCGGTAGAGTCGATTTGAAGACGAATCAAAGGCCAAAAACGTACTGCCCTTACGCCCACTGCATGCAGTCCACTGCCCTACAAAACAGAAATTTGAGTGAAGAAACGGAGCTCCTAGCTTCGTCGGATGGATCCCGTCTCATGGTCGAACCTCCCTACCACTTCGCAAGACTTGTAAGTGTGCTAGCACTTGATTTCTCACCATGAGAAACCACTCTTGCTTCCCTATGTCACGCCAAAACTGGTTCAAAACCAGTGAAGAATAGCTTCTTGTTTGCGTGAGAGAGATGAGAGAATTTGAGAGAAAATGTTTAAGTTAATTAAAAATGATTTACCAAAAATCAATTTATATTTATGCCATAATATTTATTAAATTAATAATAAAATTATGACACAAAACATGCAATGGCTTAGAGTGTCAAACACTCAATTTCCATGCAATAACATTGAGTCATTGTCCTATCTCATGCATAACATTGAGTGCATTGTACACTATATACATGCAAAGCATTAGAATGACATGTGTCTATGGGCCCCACACGTTTCCAAATGAAAGTGGGCCCACGTGCAACTCACGCGTTCGGGTTCGATATTTCCGAAATACCGAGCTTACGTCGCGACGTTAATTAAATCGAATAATTACGCCTAGCGAAATTATTATTTACGTCGCTAACGAATTAATTCTAAATTAACTCGTTTTGCCCGAATTAAAATCCAATTTTAATTCCGCGTCGAAATCTAATTTCGTCTAATATATCGAATATATTAATACATCGATTAATTCCGAATTAATCGTTCTCTCTCTCTTTAGACGACATTTTAACCCGGATAAAACATCTCCGTTATTAATCATAGATTAATTTTCTCTTCTCATCTATATAATCCCAGATTATTCAGAGTGCGAGTTGTGCGTCATCGGTGGATTATCGGGAAGTGACCCATGAGATCCCCGGATAATCTGGTCAGTAAATACGGTCGTCGGAGTATCCGAATCACGTACGTACCAAGTACTACTACGTTCTACCCGATTTACGAGACAAGGTCGACTCCTAGCAAAGCATCAAGTCTTCCCAAGTTCTCCGGACATATTCATCAAAGAATATCATGATCTGTAATCAAAGCGTAGTATACTAATGTATTGTTCATATCGGTCCAGTATCGATAAGTCACTGTTTTAGGCTGGGGCTGGATAAGTGTCTGCCCCGTCCGAAACACATATCGGATGTCCGGTAACTAGTCCTCTATAATCGGCATATTCATGACCTGGTCATAATATCACGATTGGATGCGCATCACTTAAGAGCACTAATACCGTATCCTGCGTGACATCATCTCACATTATGACGGGAGTGCACTGAGACACTTCCGTCTCGACATCACATCCAATACACTACGACTCTCTGATAAACCCATAAGAGGTGAACACAGAACCAGTTAAGATCTCCCACCACCAAAACCAAGTTTATCGATTGTCGTAAGTATAGCGATGTAAGTCTCAGGTTAAGACTATACACACCTACCTTGATTCGGCCTCCCATAGACACCTAGTCATAATACCAATGGGATCCGAAGGGTCTATCCAGAGCGACTGTTTCCCGTACCATCGGTGAAACACGACCTCCTATCGCACTTGCACAAGTATCCAATACTTATATATATGAGAACTATGCCGTTGTTGCCCTCACAACGCGCACAAGTGCAATACTAGCCTATTCCGCATTATCGATGTCCCGTCTCGATAATACTACGGCTAGGGATATTTAATGATTTAATCCTTCGTGGACTGATACTGTCTCATATCATCTCAATCCAGGAACTAATCATAGGGACATCTCTTCATTTATATATCTATGGTGATCTAATACAAAAAATGACGAGAGTGCAATTTCCTTGTTACATAGTTAATTTGCTACAACAACACAATGATCTGTGCAAATAGTGACGCTATGGGTCATATTATCCAACAACAACAAAGTCAACCACAGTCAATTACGAGCTGGTGACATCTCACTTATCAATACTACAAAGTGGGCCCGTACCACATTTCAACAAACGCACCCATATGAAAATTACCCGCACGTGTCATCAAACATATAAACATATACACATAAACATTAAGCTCATTTCATGTCTCACTTCATATCATATCAACAACAAGGATCCATACATATGGTAGTCGATTATCATAACCATATGTAATCTCGAACTTTGTTCTCAATAATATACATTAACTATCATCTTTTAACCAAACATGTCAATTATCTGTATATATTAAAATCAAACATGAAATCACCAATTTAAGCTCTCATCACATGGTACTTACCTACAGTTCCTAGTCACATCTGTCAAATAAATTGCGAAATACCATCAGAAACACGACTTACGGTGTTCTCAACTAAACAACGATAAATTTCGGATCTTTCCAGAATAACCAAATAAAGTCTGTTTTCAATATTTTCAGTTTCAATAATCTTAAAACACCATTACATATTATTCCAAGCCACTAGTTCACCTAAAATCTCGGTTTACGTGTTTTTGATAAAGCTTACTAAAGTTTCCTCATACGCTACGGAAGGGTCTCAATCCTCAGAACCTACCCAGATTTATCCTAACATGTTCGTAATATCATAAATAACTCATAACTATCATTAAAATAAAAAAAACATCATTATATGGAAAAACCCACTTTTACAGAAAAAATTGCATATTCTATCGGATCTATCAACTTTTTCCGTTTTCATTTGGATTCTACCGAATGCTCATATTCAATATATTAATACTCAAAAAATTTAATTTATATTAATACTCTACTCTTCGAAGCTACTGGATACATCTGAACATTTAACTATAAACTTGAATTTACGGATTTTTACTGGAAGGTCTTACCGAGATTTCGAGGGCTTATACGGAATCCAAATGATCCCACGAACATGTTGGAATCGACAGAATTTCTATCGGAGCTACTATTCACCATTGGTCACTATTTATCTGAATCTTCCTTCCTCGTTTCTCATGCAACCATACACGGAACGAAAATTCCATCGTCACCGCTTATAGTACTCTCCGAGAGCTTCAATTTGGTGGGTGGCTCGGGTCGTGAAACGAAGTGACGTATTGGGATTGACAAACCTATGTGTGCTTGTCTTCACCGCCATTTCTCACTGTTACCGGCATTTTCTATTTCGCTGTCGACCACCGTTAGACGTAGGGTGGCCAGACGCCTCTCCTAGTACTGCTGCAACGGTCAACCATGGCTGGATGGCAGCCGGCGCGATTGGCAGTCGCTCCTTCAACTTTTGGTGACGGGGGTACGTTTTGAGAAGATGATGGAAATATGACTTTTTTTTAATTTCAGGATATTATGTGGTATATATAGAAAGGTTTCTGAAAATTACAATCTGACCCTCGAAAATTATAATTAGGTCTCTATCATGGGGCTTTCTTAGAAATTTATATTTTTAAAGCTTTTCTAATGTAAATTTTGAAAAGTGTTCAACACGAAAGTTGTTAGACTCCGAAAAAAGAGTCTGATAGTTTAAAAATCAGTTCAATCAGAGTTTGGTTACAATTTTTATAGCTGAACCAGCAAACTTTCTTCGTATGGAATAATATACATAAATCGCGTAAGTGGTTCTTTAATGTCACGAGATTTCCAATGCATCAAATATCTATTTTAAATTATTTCGAGCAATATTTCAACACTTAAACTCTTATTCTCCGATTTAGTCTCATTCAGAGACCCGATCTGTAATACAAAATCATTTCGGAAAAGTGTCTGAATTTCTAAATATTATAATTCTCCCATTCTAATAAAAATTTGGTCATCGAAATTAATCCGCCCTTATACCAGCCGATCTGATTCATAATGTATACCAAACAGAATACAAATATTTAATAATTAAATTAAATACAAATAGTGAAAGGTGGATCCTACAAATATATTTCAGCTTACAGCAGTGGCACGGTATCGCCTACATATATTCATCAGGTAGGCAACTCAATGTCAATCACTCAATAGTGACTCTTGGGTTTCCGGTCCTTGTCGTTTCTCGTTGTGACAGCTTTGGCACGTTCACAATGAGACGTACCAAGGTTAAGCTCGTCAATGATAAACTCAAGCTACTTGCGTAACCCTAACAGCTTTGGCACGTTCAAGATTCCACATTCGCTTGAATTTATCTAGTATCTAATATACATCCGGTATAAAATAAATTTCTATCGGCTATACCCTCAAAGCAATGGCACGGTCTCGGATGTAGTCACGGAAAAATATTCATAAACCTTATTTACAAGACGGACCATGTAATATGCATCAAATACATAATTAACATAAACCTTATTAATTAGGGATTTTCCGCAAAAGATGATTTATACTTTATTTAATCAAATCAAATAAACACATGCATGTATGAAGTAAAGATTAAATTAAACATTGAATTTGAAAGGCATAATCATATTAGGGTGGCCAGAATCAGACTCGCTCTGAGACCATTTTGTATGGGTTTTATGGCGAAAATCCGGTAACGGAGCGGAATAGTGGAAAATCAAAATTTTCCGATTTCAAAATTTATCTTGGATCAATTAAATAAACTTATTTATTTAATTATCCAATTATTAAATTCTGAAAAATTACACAAGAGCTCAAATTTCTTGGTAATTACCGAATTGCCTCATAACTTTGCAAATTGATCATTTTAGTCCAAAAATTGTCAAATACAATTTTGGATGATTCTAAATCTTTTCTAAATTGATTTCCAACAAGTCCAACTCATCAAAATCAGATTGCAACCAAATCCCCAAATTTTGTCTAATTACCGTGAGCACCCACAATTTTTGGTTAATTACAATTTAGTCCATTTTTGTTCAAAACATGCCAAGATCAAATACAATCAACCCAAAAATTTACATGCATCATATACATACCATAATACATCACATATATGAAAATCCCCAAATTTGTAAAGGGTTAAGAACCCTAATTTTACAATTTCACCAAATTGACCAATATTACCAAATCTTTAAAATCCAACATTTTAATTCATTCTATACAACACCAAACAAGTCAACAAAAGCAAGTCATGCCATTTCCAAAATTATCACAACTTAGGATATTTATATTTTTAATTAATTTAATTATTTAACAATTAAATAATTAAATAATTATTTAAATACAAATATATTAAATATATGTATTATATTTACATTAAATATCAAATACATATATATTTATGGTATTAGTCAAATATCTCAATTTGACAATTAATTAATGTGTATTTGATAAAATCTATCATTAAATGCAAATACACAAAAATTAGGAAATGACTATTAGGTCCATTCGCATGTATTTTTCATTTAACCTTTAAACGACTTATAAATAATCAATATTATTCATAAATGTTGCCGTAGTGCTCTACGAGTATATTTCACTAGTGAGACTCTCTAGATTCAGGCATAACCGTCACGAAATCCAATTTCCAGTCCATAATTTACCCACCCATAAATTATGACGACCACAGATAAACTAGTTGAATCATACAGGTCGAGGTCATGGCAAATGTATAATTCCTCCGTCACAGGTACCAATTCTCTGTACACAGAACTGACGGATCCTATATCGACACACATAGGACACTGTAGACACTGTATTTTTGCATAAAGCCCAATGATGAGCCTCGTATGGAGGGACTACCCGATAAGTTGCAGAAGTCGGAAGGGAAAATTCAAAAATAAATACCTTGTCAAATGTAATTCATTTGTTTGGCCTCGGGTTCGCTCAATTGATCTCTGTTTCAAACGTTAGCCTCGGCCCAAAACCCCCCGCAACCCACAAAAGCCCACAAGCCCATACACCCAAGCCATACGCCAACATCAATCTAAAATATTCAAATCATATTTAACACATGCCAAAATCCCTCCCAAATCCCTTTCCAAATTAAAAAAATATTTTGAATATAATCCCTACAAAAAATACACAATATTCTTTCCCTAAATAAATAAATTAATTGCACCCATTTATTGCATGATTTTATTTCCTTGTTTTGAAATCCCATGCACATTAGAAACCCTATCACACTATTATAAAAGACACCAAAATCCAAACCCTATTCTCTTCCTTGTCTTTCACTCATACGACAATATTAAACTAAAACCCTAATCTCCTTTCCTCATTCTCTCTTCACACCCAATCTCTCTCATCTCTCTCTCAACACACTCTCGGCAGAAACAAGAAACCCTAATAACCTCTCATCTCTCTTATCTCTCTCATCAACTCACTCATTCGGTATTTTGAACCAAGAAGCCCTAGACACAGCTACGACTCTCTCACCTCTCTCTCTCGCCTCTCTCTTATCTCTCACTCTCTTCCATCTTCTCTCCATTCGCAAACATTCACAAACCCACCACAAAGAATACCCTAAGTTCATTCTCTCTCACTGGAACGTACACAGCAAACACAAGCAATAAACACACAGACCTCACATACGGCAACTCATCAATCCTAAATGCACACGCACAGCCAACACAAATAAAAACCTTCGCTGACCACACCGAAAAACAGACGAGAAACCCTAAAGCACTCACGTAGCAGCCACCTTCCATCACAAGTAACCCTTAAATAAAACCATACACTGCAACCAACTGACAAAACAAACCTAAATACTTCTCTCTCTCTCTCACTGAAGACACGCATATGGCCCCCTCTCACGTAACACACATTACATTAGCTTACACGTTAAAAACACTCGGCAATTCACTTCAACACAACACACAACTTACACGTCAAAGTCGGACTAATTCAAAGAGTGCTACCTTCAGCCGAGAATGCTCTCAAACAAAAAATAACCGACACAAAGCACTAACAACCCCACAGACAGAATTGCAACAATTATCACACACGACCCCCACTGACCAAAAGAACATGAACCCTGCCAAACCGCGGACCCCGGCCGACCAAAACCATGAGCAGTCCATCACCGTGAAACTGTTGGACAAAATGACCCATAGCGTCACTATTTGCACAGAACATTGTGTTGCTGTAGCAAATTAACTATGTAACAAGGAAATTGCACTCTCGTCATTTGTGATTAGATCACCATAGATATATAAATGAAGAGAGGTCCCTATGATTAGTTCCTGGATTGAGATGATATGAGACAGTATCAGTCCACGAGGATTAATCATTAAATATCCCTAGCCGTAGTATTATCGAGACTGGACATCGATAATGCGGAATAGGCTAGTATTGCACTTGTGCGCGTTGTGAGGGCACAACGGCATAGTTCTCATATATATAAGTATTGGATACTTATGCAAGTGCGATAGGAGGTCGTGTTTCGCCCGATGGTACGGGAAACAGCTTCGCTCTGGATAGACCCTTCGGAATCCCATTGGTATTATGACTAGGTGTCTATGGGAGGCCGAAATCAAGGTAGGTGTGTATAGTCTTAACCTGAGACTTACATCGCTAATACTTACGACAATCGGTAAACTTTGGTTTTGGTGGTTGGGGGATCTTAACTGGTTCTGTGTTCACCACTTCTGGGTTTATCAGAGAGTCGTAGTGTATTGGATGTGATGTCGAGACGGAAGTATCACTCCAGTCATAATGGAGATGATGTCACGCAGGATACGGTATTAGTGCTCTTTTAGTGATGCGCATCCAATCGGGATATTATGACCAGGTCATGAATATCCGATTATAGAGACTAGTTACCAGACATCCGATATGTGTTTCGGACGGGGCAGACACTTATCCAGCCCCAGCCCTAGCACGTGACCATCCGATACTGGGCCGATATGCACAATACAATTGTATACTACGCTTGATACAGATCTAGATATTCTTTGATGAATATGTCCGGAGAACCTGGGAAGACTTGGTGCTTTGCTAGGAGTCGACCTTGTCTCGTAAATCGGTAGAACGTAGTACTTGGTACGTACGTGATTCGGATACTCCGACGACCGTATTTACTGCCAGATTATCCGGGGATCTCATGGGTCGCTTCCCGATAATCCACCGATGACGCACAACTCGCACTCTTGAATAATCTGGGATTATACAGAAGAGAGAGAAAATTAATCTAGGATTAATTACGGAGATATTTTATCTGGGATAAAATATCGTCTAGAGAGAGATAACGATTAATTTGGAATTAATCGGTAAATTAATATATTCGATATATTATACGAAATTAGATTTCGACGCGTAATTAAAATTAGATTTTAATTCGGGCAAACGAGTTAGTTTGGAATTAATTCGTTAGCGACGTCAAATTATTCGATTGAATTAACGTCGCGACGTAAGCTCGGTATTTCGGAAATATCGAACCCGAACGCGTGAGTGCACGTGGGCCCACTTTCATTGGGAAACGTGTGGGGCCCACATGACACATGTCAAGATATGCATTAACTTTGACACATGTCATATTATGCTTATTTGACACTCTAATGCTTTGCATGGAGATTGTGTACAATGCACTCAATGGTATTGCATGGAAATGAAGTGTTTGACACTCTAAGCCTTTGCATGAATTTGTGTCATAAGTTTATTATTAATTTAATGAATTATGGCATAAATATAAATTGATTTTTGGTAAATCATTTTAATTAACAAACCATTACAAAACACAAAACTTCTTCTCTCTCAAATTCTCTCTCCTCTCACGGCAATGGTGCCATTTCTTCACTGGTTTTGAACCAGTTGGGCGTGAGTTAAAGGGAAGCAAGAGTGGTTTCTCATGGTGAGAAATCAAGTGCTAGCACACTACAAGTCTTGCGAAGGTGGTAGGGAGGTTCCCCCATGAGACGGGATCCATCCGACGAAGATTGGAGCTCCGTTTCTTCACCTAATTTTCTGTTTTGCAGGGCAGTGGACTGCATGCAGTGGGCGTGAAAGGCAGTGCGTTTTTGGGCTTGAATCGTCTCCAAATCGACTCAACCGATCAATGTGAGTATTCCGCTACCTCCGTTGATGTGTTCACACATAATTTCATGTCTTGTTTGATCTTGGGACCTTATAGATAACCAACAATGGCATCATGAGCTAAAGTTGCAAGCATGAAATTTGTAGGGCTTAAAAATTTGGGTAAATGTTTGTTGAGCATGATTTGAATGAATTGAATGTTTGAGTATGCTTATAACATGTTTAAATTCATTTTGGTTGGACTAATTTGATGAAAAATGATTTGGAATTATTTTCCCCAAATTATATGCCTTGGCCGAATACAATATTGATTTTGAATCATTGGAATTTGTTGATTTTAATTCATTGGATGAGTTAAAATCATGTAGGATGATGTTAATTTAATGTCAATTGGATTGTACTTTGAATTGAACATAAACCCTAAATTCCATGTGTTGGCCGAATGGTATATGCCCTTAATGTCTTGGTATATTTTGATTTTATGAACATTGGATGTGTATGAAATCATTCGGGAAGTTAATACGTTGTCGATTGTGTAATTAATCGGATTGAATTCAAATCGGACAAAATAACCTTCCTTGGCCGAGACTTAGCAAGCATGTTTATGGGTTTGATTTTTCATTATGTGTGTTTGACATGTGATAATGAATTAAGCATGATTAATTGGACTAATTTGGTGCTTCGGAAATATCGATTTAGGTCATTAATCATCGTAATGCACTTTGGTAATTAAATTGTGAAAATTGGATTTTTGGATTTAATTAATTGGGCCTAATTTTGGAAATTAGAATTTAAGTTGTAATTGGGCCTATTGGGCTTGATTTATCAAGTTTGGTTTAGGCCAAGTGGATTGGATCCAATTGGGCCCAAAACCTTAACCATAAAGCCCAATTGCGACTAATGAACCTTTAAAGTTTAATTGGGCCTAATGGGCCGAAATTGATTTCTAAGGCATTTTGGGTGATTCCACTATTGGGCTTTGGTTGCCGAAGCCCATGCCTAAAGAAATTAATTGAAGCCCATTAGACTTGAATTAAATTGACGTTGGACGTTAATCGGACTTTGAGTCCCGACACGATTGAATTTGGAATTTAAATCGTAAAAGGTTTATTAATATAAAGTGCAATATTCAATTTGGAATTGAATAGTGAATTAGTATTAAATACATGTTAAATTGGATTTAATTATGTAGTTTAATTTAATTCATGAATTCGTACTTTGAGTACTTATTCGCAAAAACGAGTTTGACTCGAACAAAATCAAATCGTTGTTTGAACATTGGATGATCACTTAATTATCAGATTAATTAATTTGATTAGATTGATTGATAGCATGCTTGTATGTGTGAATACATGGTTGTGTTGAATGAATAACGTATATCGGATGGATATTAGTCGGGTGGGCAATTTTGGAAATTGTTGTAATAAATTTGATTTATTAAATTGGACCTGCGTGTCCAGCCTTATCACCTTCTTTCTCTTTGTATTCTCTTCTCACCTATTCCCCTCTATGTATATGAGGTTTCTTTAGAAGTGTAGTGTAACGGGTAGAAGTAGTACAAGTGCTAGCTAGCTGAGTGAGAAAGAGAGAGATTTGATCTAGGATCAATGTGTAAAGTATCCATCCGCATATCGTTATTATTTTATTTCATACTCGCTTTATTATGTATTTAGAATGCATGTTTAAGGGTGTATGATGATGAGACCTTAACAAAGATAATTAAAATTGGTAGCCAATTTGCATGCGAAAATCCCTCAACATATATTAAGCAAATATCTTCCATTGAATGATTCTTGTTCAAGATCCGAAGTTGGCATTGGTTTGTTTTTGACCAAAGTCAAGACCTTTGTCAATCTAGGATGTACTTGAATCATGAGAGTTTTGTTAGATATCGGTGTCTTGTCCAAATCGTGATTTTTATTGGCCAAAGTCAGATCACTTTTTGTCCAATGACATTGATTACGAAACTTTCCTCGTCAATGGGTCCCGCTTAACTGGAATCATTAGGTTTGTTTTTGGCCAAAGCCATGGCCTAGATGATTCAGAGGATAGGGTTAGGAAAATATATTGGATATATTGACATATATATTGTATATATGTTTCGGACTTGGATGTCCACCTAACCGGATCTAGGAATTGGATGAGATCCAATTGATCTGTGAGATCTACCTAGTTAAATAGCATACAGCTTTTTATTGGCCAAAGTCAGGGTTGTGTGTTATTTAATAGGATCCTAGCCCACTAGGAAACACGGTTTCCCGAGTACTCCACAGAGGGTTAGAGGCTCGACGAAAAATAGTGGGAGGCAAGTATTGAATTTGCAACATTCGTTCAATTACTCGCTAAACACGCTCATTTTATTTTACTCGTCGTATTATTAAAAGTATTAGTTGGACTAAATTTATGTTGTTTTTTTTTTAAATATATAGTTGGACTATATACAAACTTATTCAATATATAGTTGATTTTATAATTGGATTATAGTAATCAATATAATTGAATTAAAATGATAGTTGATTTTATAAATGGATTATAGTAATCAATATTAAAATTATAGTTGATTAAATAATTGGATTATTGTAATCATTATAATAAATAGTACCTTATTAAAATTGATTAAATAGTTGGACTATTGAAATCAAGATAGAATTGAAAGGTTGAATATTTAAAATATATAATCCTTGGATTAAATGTTTTAAATGATTTAATTTTCAATTGGGAATTAATAATAGGTTATTTATTTGATAAAATAACTTATTATGACTAAGCCCATATTAAGCAAATAGTAGAGCATAAAGTCTTTGGAAGATTTATTTATGTGATGATGACTTTAGTGCTTAATTAATATACTTATAATAAATCTATCTTTAGATTTAAAAGTATTAAAAGTTGCAATTAATAATTCTTGGAGAATTAATTGACTATTCTAGTGGAGAAAAGTCAAAGTTTGCAATTGGGCATGTAGCACAAGGTGCACATCATTTCGATATTCTAAAACCCAAGTGGTTTGTGAAATATTGAAAAGGATAATTGACATATCCCAAAGTGACTACCATTTGGATATGGAAGACACGAAGGAATTAAAGAAAGGGCGAGGCTCTAACTTTAAAAATATTTGTCAAAGTTATGTTCACTACTAGTATTAAATTGAATTTTAAATACTTAGTGTGGTACATAATACATATATGTATTGACGTTCAGAATCCGCTGTGAGCTGGATACTGGCTTCAAGCCGAGATTTCTTTGCGGATTGGAAACGGGACGAAAGTCGCTGTTTCGACCGTAAATACCTAAGTTTGGGAACTACCCTTTGGGCAGGTACCTAAATTAGGAAATGTTATTATGTAACTAGTCTCTAGAGACATTATCTCTATATCAGTGTTTAATCCAATGCGGATAAAACCTTTATATTCTAGAACACTAAAGTGTTTCATTATATAAAGTTGATACTGAGATAAATACATTGGATGTAAATAACATAATTTATATTTTGAATATAAATAAAATCTCAAACATATAAATGACAAATAAATAGCTCAAATTGATTTGATCAATGGAGACTTATTTGTGGCATTGTTGTCTAGGACACAATTAACAAGACTCGTATATCCGTACTTTTGAGAAGTGGGTACTAGGACTGATTTGACTATTCAAATAAGGTCTACGAATCTAGTTTATTAGGTTAAATACCTAAAATACTATTTACTTGGTAATAGTAAAAGGGCCACCGATCTGTTAGCCCTATTCATGGTGAAGTAAGTGGGCCCATATCTAGCCAGGCTAGATGTGAACGTGAATATTTCGTGACCTTAACGGATACAGCATCGCGTTGTGGTTATGTGTTTCTTTTGAAGAACACAGATCGGAAACTTTTGAAGTTTCGACACGAAGTAGACAAACAGATCGGCTATAGTATTATTCCGCCACGGCAAGACCGTAATGGAAAATACTTAAGCAGTAGGTTTCTAATGTACATGAAAGAGTACGGTATTCTTTCATATGAGGACTCCTCCCGAGACACGTCAGTTAGACGGTGTGTCCGAACCAAAAACCGAATTTTTGTTGGACATGATAAGGTTTATCACGAGTCGCTCTGAGCTACTATTACCTTCTACATGATATGTATTAACAGTGCAAAACTTATTTAGAATAAGGTTCCATATAAATCTGTTTGACAGATATCATATAGGATATGAAAAGGAAAGAAACGTGGTTTCTCATTCCTGATAATTTGGGTATGCCAGGCATAACGTTTGGATGATACCAAACTAAAAGACCCAAATTGGATAAGTGTCAATATAAGTTATCCTAAGGGAAACCTTAAGTATAGTACTTATATATCTCACATGAGAACAATGTAATTGTTGCTCACCATGCGGTTTTCCTGAGAGGAATACCGATATGCAGTGGTCAGTGGGAGGATAGTGATACTCGATGAAAATCGGAGTAATACTGTTCAAGGCACGAAGTCCTTAATGGAACACAAATAGTTCATCTATGATGAAACTATACCATTAATCTTCAAATACACAAGAACTTCGTAAATCGGATAGAGTCAGAAAACAACCTAGGGTATGGGTTTCTGATCTCACCCCATAAAGATGTCAATCTTATGGAGGTGTACCATCCGACTACGTTACGAGGAAGTGATACGAGGTATCGACTCCCTGTTATGGCAAAGTGCCATGAGTCCGAAATGGATTCCATGTATAACAACTATGTTTGGATACTAGTTGTTGTACCACAAGGCGTTGTGCCTATGGTACATTAAAACGTCTTCAAGGAAGACATACATGGAAGGCAACATACCAACGTGCAAACCTAAGGTTTTGACGGAAAGGTATCGTTATCAACATTATGTTAATAACGGTTCAACCTTTTACCTGTTGCCATGGTAAATCCATTTGAAGATGCTTATTGATAACTATATATTTCATTTATGAAATATGTTAGTTACAAATCAAAATCGCTTTCCTGAAAAGGAAACCTTTTGGAGGATGTTTACAACATCCTGACGATTTTGTATAACCGACAAACAAGGTTTGCGGGTTATTCGATCCATGTTTGGATTGATGCAAGCATATGGTTCTTGGAACTGTCGTTTTGAAATAATCATAATGGTTTATGATTTGACTCAAAACGAAATAATTCTTGTGTATATAAGGAGGTTAGTGGGAGAGCGCACTGACAGTGAAATTCCCATAAAGCTATTGTTGAAAGCTTGGCTTTCAATAGAAATTCTCCGTAGAATTCTGGGGAGTAACAACCTTTATTAGAGGAATAAAGATCTACTGGGATAGATTTGGAGTTGTTAACACTCTCTGGGAAATTGTACATTTAAAATGTACTTGTATTGGTGTCTCATACGCTTCAAGCATATGGAGTCACAATCAGGTCAATCCAAGTGACAGTCACTGGATTGAAGTTAAGAACATCTGTTAGTATCTCAGAGAACTAAAGATGCTATCTTATTCTATGGAGAAGGAGAACTTGAAGTGACTGGGATCACTGAAGCAAGTTTCCAAACAATTAAATACTGCGGTACTATAAAGTTTGAATAACGGGACAGTGAGCTGGAAATCTTCCAAGCAAGATAACTGTTGCCGAATAAACAACAAATGCGGATTATTGCTGCAGCTGAGGCAGCAATAGAAGTCTTGGATTGAAAAAATAAATCTAATTAGATTAGATATAGTTCTGTTAGCAGCTGAGCTAGGCGTCAGCACAGGCTAAGGAATTAAAGGTCTCATCGACGATCCAGATATATACTTCTATATCATCTGATTCGTTCGGATCATACATCGTGGCGATGTGATGATCGTATAAATCGCGTCAAACGATAATCAAACAAATCCGCTGACGAAAACCTTTCCTCAGCAATTTGAGCGAACCGTACATAGTTCAGGTGTAGGACACTTGAGTGACTCGCAATGTGCCAAGTGGGAGATTGTTGGACAATATGACCCATAGCGTCACTATTTGCACAGAACATTGTGTTGTTGTAGCAAATTAACTATGTAACAAGGAAATTGCACTCTCGTCATTTGTGATTAGATCACCATAGATATATAAATGAAGAGAGGTCCCTATGATTAGTTCCTGGATTGAGATGATATGAGACAGTATCAGTCCACGAAGGATTAATCATTAAATATCCCTAGCCGTAGTATTATCGAGACTGGACATCGATAATGCGGAATAGGCTAGTATTGCACTTGTGCGCGTTGTGAGGGCACAACGGCATAGTTCTCATATATATAAGTATTGGATACTTATGCAAGTGCGATAGGAGGTCGTGTTTCACCGATGGTACGGGAAACAGCTTCGCTCTGGATAGACCCTTCGGAATCCCATTGGTATTATGACTAGGTGTCTATGGGAGGCCGAAATCAAGGTAGGTGTGTATAGTCTTAACCTGAGACTTACATCGCTAATACTTACGACAATCGGTAAACTTTGGTTTTGGTGGTTGGGGGATCTTAACTGGTTCTGTGTTCACCACTTCTGGGTTTATCAGAGAGTCGTAGTGTATTGGATGTGATGTCGAGACGGAAGTATCACTCCAGTCATAATGGAGATGATGTCACGCAGGATACGGTATTAGTGCTCTTTTAGTGATGCGCATCCAATCGGGATATTATGACCAGGTCATGAATATCCGATTATAGAGACTAGTTACCAGACATCCGATATGTGTTTCGGACGGGGCAGACACTTATCCAGCCCCAGCCCTAGCACGTGACCATCCGATACTGGGCCGATATGCACAATACAATTGTATACTACGCTTGATACAGATCTAGATATTCTTTGATGAATATGTCCGGAGAACCTGGGAAGACTTGGTGCTTTGCTAGGAGTCGACCTTGTCTCGTAAATCGGTAGAACGTAGTACTTGGTACGTACGTGATTCGGATACTCCGACGACCGTATTTACTGCCAGATTATCCGGGGATCTCATGGGTCGCTTCCCGATAATCCACCGATGACGCACAACTTGCACTCTTGAATAATCTGGGATTATAACAGAAGAGAGAGAAAATTAATCTAGGATTAATACGGAGATATTTTATCTAGGATAAAATATCGTCTAGAGAGAGATAACGATTAATTTGGAATTAATCGGTAAATTAATATATTCGATATATTATACGAAATTAGATTTCGACGCGTAATTAAAATTAGATTTTAATTCGGGCAAACGAGTTAGTTTGGAATTAATTCGTTAGCGACGTCAAATTATTCGATTGAATTAACGTCGCGTCGTAAGCTCGGTATTTCGGAAATATCGAACCCGAACGCGTGAGTGCACGTGGGCCCACTTTCATTGGGAAACGTGTGGGGCCCACATGACACATGTCAAGATATGCATTAACTTTGACACATGTCATATTATGCTTATTTGACACTCTAATGCTTTGCATGGAGATTGTGTACAATGCACTCAATGGTATTGCATGGAAATGAAGTGTTTGACACTCTAAGCCTTTGCATGAATTTGTGTCATAAGTTTATTATTAATTTAATGAATTATGGCATAAATATAAATTGATTTTTGGTAAATCATTTTAATTAACAAACCATTACACAACACAAAACTTCTTCTCTCTCAAATTCTCTCTTCCTCTCACGGCAATGGTGGCCATTTCTTCACTGGTTTTGAACCAGTTTGGGCGTGAGTTAAAGGGAAGCAAGAGTGGTTTCTCATGGTGAGAAATCAAGTGCTAGCACACTACAAGTCTTGCGAAGGTGGTAGGGAGGTTCCCCCATGAGACGGGATCCATCCGACGTAGATTGGAGCTCCGTTTCTTCACCTAATTTTCTGTTTTGCAGGGCAGTGGACTGCATGCAGTGGGCGTGAAAGGCAGTGCGTTTTTGGGCTTGAATCGTCTCCAAATCAACTCAACCGATCAATGTGAGTATTCCGCTACCTCCGTTGATGTGTTCACACATAATTTCATGTCTTGTTTGATCTTGGGACCTTATAGATAACCAACAGAAACACCCAAAAAGCCCCCCCAAATAGTCCCCCAAAATAGTGACAAATCCCCAAAACAGTCCAGAAATTGCCTAAAACAGTGACCAAATAGCAGTAAAAACAGCGATCGAAACAACAATAAAAACAACAAAACATGGATAAAATATTTAACTAGTGAACCATAAAAGTTACGGGGCATTAACCCTTACGGCGACGATGCATCGCACTTCCGAGAAGCAACCTAAAAGGTAAGACCTGAGGGCACCTGTAGGCACTGCATTTTTGCATATAAGTCCCTATGATGAGTCTCATTTGGAGACACTACCTTTTAAGTCGAGGAAGTCGGGGGAAACGGACGTCAGAGAAGGAATCGATATTTGTTAGATTTTATTCGCTTGTTTAGCTTCGGGCTCGCTTGTTGGATCTCCGTTTTTAAAACACACCCTTGGCCCAAACCCCCCAAAACCCAACACCAAGCCCAATCCAAAAAATATTAAAACACATGTCACAAATCGAAATTAAATTAAATTAAATCCAATAAACTAAAAAAACAATTAAATTGATTTAAACCAAATTAAAACTCAAAATTAAATTAAACAAATCAAATCAAATCAAATAAAATCAAATCTAAATAAATCAAATTAAAATCCAATCAAATTAAATCCAATTTAATTAAATTAAAACCAATTAAATTTAAAATTTAAATTAAGTTAAAATTAAAATCTAATTCCAAAATTAAAATAAATCCATTCCTAATTTAAATAAATCACTCACCTAATTTAAATATATTCACCCACCAAAATAAAATTATACTTTCCCTTTATAAACCAATCCCTATTTAATTGATTTATTTCCTTATTCAAAAACCATGCACAACCCTAACCCTACCTTGTCACTATCAAAATAGCAGCAAACCCTCACTCTCTGACGGCCAAAAAAAAAGAAAAAAAATACACAAAACCCTACCTTTCTTTCAACCCTACTCACGGCAACAACCCTCATTCACCACAATAACACCACTCACAAATACAACCATTAACTCATCAAAAAAAAAAATTAACACACTTCACCATCAGCCTCACAGTGTACCCCTCACGTTTAACTCCCCAACCATCAACAACTCACGTTAATTGCCCCCTTGACCACGCACTGCCACACTCAACGCACATACGCGAGCTTGACACGCACTAGCCCTCATTCCATTCACGCCACCAGCCAACAAACTGAGAACAATAACCCTTCACACATTCCAAAGCCACACACCCACTCTCATTCACGGCTAACACACAAAAACAAGAGACAATAAACCTATTGCCTCTCTCAATCTCCTCTCAATATTCACGCCCTGACCATGCACAAAACAATCAAACCCTAAAAGCACTTAACGCCATAAGCCTTCATTCCATTGCCTTCATCCACTACACTCACACATCAACGCAAAAGAACCACACCTCTCCTCTCTCATCTCCTCGGCCACCACTCAAACAACACCCAACCCCTCACATACTGACGCCCAACCAGCCCTCACCCACACGACCTTCAGCGCAACTCACACGCCTTTACTTACGTAAGCCATCACCCACTCACAAGCCAACAACCCCACGTAACCCTCATCCAAACACGCAAACCAGATCACGTCACCAGCCTTCACTCATCACTCACGTAAACAATAAGCCCCTAACGCTAATAGCCAACTCATGTAAACAAGAAGCCCCTCACGCTAATAGCCAACACACGCCACAAGCGTACACTCAAAGCCTGCCTTCAAACACGCAACCAGCCCTCAGTAATCGACATTACTGCCCTTCAATTTACTGCCCACTTCACGCCTAAAATCCCCCTCAACCCTGCAGCCTTAATACACACAAACCAGCCCCCTGACCAGCCCTAAACTGCCGCACAATACCCTTACAAAACAGTCTCATTTAACCCGAAACAGTAGCCATTCACTGCCTCTATACACCACCGAAAATACTCCTCCAAACTACCTCCAGTATTACCGAAAACAGCAGCCCACATAACCAAAAAACAGCAGCACAAACACCCTAAAGCAGTGACTGAAACCAGCAAGGAAATCGACCCTAGAACAGCAGCAAAAGTAACCTAAAACAGCGAACAAAATGGCAAAACAGCGAAGGAAAACAGCGAACCAGTGAACCAGAGGAGTTGCGGAGCATCAACCCTTCCGACGACCGTGTACCGTACGTCCGAGAGATGATTTTAAAAGGTTAGACCTGAGGGCACCTTTATTATTTATTTTCATTCGTCTTTCAATTGTTTTATTTGTTTTCTTCGCATCAGAGTCGTTTGTGGCCTTTGAATGGATGGGAAAATGTGTCGTCTATTGTGGTATATAGGATGGAAACCCAGACGTAAATTCTGTAGCCGAATCCGAATGGACGGTAGTACGGTCCGTACTTGGGATACAACTCCACGAACCACTTGAGTAAACGGCACATATTTGGTTTTATGTTATCTTGATTCATTTACTATCCGTTATTTAATTTCTGCATGTTATTTGTTTGTGTAATGATGAGATAAAGCGCATGGGCTTAGTAAGTTGGATTAAAGGTCCTCCATTTGGAGGGTTAAAATCCTTTACCACGATGCTTTGCCACGCCGGATGATGTATATTCGGTTGAATGTAAGATGTGTTCAAATGGGTAAACGAAGTCCGATATTGTTGTCTTTATTTTTATGTGCATTATATTATTAGTGCATAGGCTTAGTAAGTTGGATTAAAGGTACTCCATTTCGAGGGGTTAAAATCCTTTACCACGATACTTTGCCGCGCTGGATGACGTATATTCGGTTGAATGTAAGATGTGTTCAATCGGGTATACAAAGTCTGATATCGTTGTCTTTATTTTTATATGCATTATGTTATTAGCGCATAGGCTCAGTAAGTCGGATTAAAGGTCCTCCATTTCGAGGGTTTAAAATCCTTTACCACGATGCTTCGCCGCACCGTATGACGTATATTTGGTTGAATGTAAGATGTGTTCAATCGGGTACACGAAGTCCGATATCGTTGTCTTATTTTTTGTACGCATTATGTTATTAACGCATAGGCTTAGTAAGTTGGATTAAAGGTCCTCCATGTTGAGGGGTTAAAATCCTTTACCACGATGCTTTGCCGCGCCTTTTAGCCCGTCATTATTTATTAGGTGTCATCTATTCATCCGTTCATGTATGTGTCATATTGTTTGCTGCATTTTGGAGGTCACTACTGTAACCCCGTTCGAACGCGTTTGAGAACGCCGCACGAACGCATGTTTTCTGTCTCAGTTCGTTCAAACGCGTTTACGAACGCTACTCGAACAGGAATCTTCTGTTTTCCATTCGAACGTGGCTACGAACGCGCACGAATGCCCACGGTAGGCCTTCTTTCATCACGTCTCATGCATGGTTACGCATTTTGTCATTTGCCTTTTTGATTGTTCATGTTCTCGCATTTAGTCATTTATTGTTTTCACAAGATCACATGTTCGTTTCCATGATTCATGTTTACACGGTAGTTACCTACTTATGCTTCCGCATTCATCCATTCAACATGTTCATGAAGTTATATGCTTGCCGTTATTCCGATTTGCTTTCATGCGTGATTGTACAATAATTATCTACTAGCATGCCTATGATAAAATGTAATGTGCTTATGACATTGTATGCTTGCCGTATTTGAATCCATCTTTATGCATGCAAATTGGGACATATATTATATGAAAATAGGTTGTATGCAAATTGGGACATAGATTATATGCAAATTCGGACATAGGTTATATGCAAACTTAGATATGAGCCTTGTACGTGTGCATGCGAACTTAGGAGTAGATTATCCTTGGAAATATTGTTGGTGTTTGCTAAGGTCCCAAGATCATAAACAAGCATGAAATATGTGCGAATACAAATCAACGAAGTTGTGGAATACTCACATCGATCGGTTGAGCGACGCTTTGACGAACAAAAATTCATTTTCTGCCCATGGCAGCTCACGGCAGTGGCAGTGAGTTTGCTCACTGTTTTGGCTCGGCTTTGGTCATTCTTCAAGCTCCAAGATTCGTCGAACGATTCCCGGCTCATGGGTGGACTTCCCTATCTCCTTCGCATGTCTCTCGGAGTGCTAGCTCTCTTGATTTTGCCATAAAATCAAGCACTTATTCTTCCATTCTTCTCGGCAAAACCAGAAGAAACAACCCACTGTTGGGCGTGAGATGAGGGAGATAATATAGAGAAGAGAGAGTTGTGTAAAATTACTTGATTGATTTCTAAAATCAATTTACCTTATACCAAAAATTTGATTTTCAAAAAATCAAGTCATTAATGGCTTGCCAACTACCAACATCAACTCACATCAACTTCCATCAATCAATGAAGAGTGACTTGTGTGAATCACTCAAAGTGAAAGACATCCATCACTTGATTGACGAATGATGTGACGCTAGATGCGACTAGCGATTTGACGATTGATTTGACTTATGTGCCACACTCGAATTCGAAATGCTAATGCGCTCGCAAATAATCCCGGGCTCGGGTTTGCTAATTCCAAATTAACGGATTTTCCGTTGCGACGTAATTAAATCTAATTTAATTAAATAATCATGCCTAGTCTAATTACTATTCACGTCGCTAACGAATTAATTCTAAATTAATTCATTCGCCCGAATTAAAATCTAATTTCAATTCTGCGTCAAAATCCAATTTCGTTTAATATATCGAATATATTAATTAATTGATTAATTCCAAATTAATCGTTATCTGTCTTTAACTGATATTTTATCCCAGATAAAATATCTCCGCAATTAATCTCAGATTAATTTTCTCTCTCATCTTATTAATCACAGATTAATTAAAAGTGCGAGTCATACGTCATCGGTGAATCTTCGGGAAGCGGCCCATGAGATCCTCGGATATGTTGGCAGTAAATTCAGTTGTCGGACTATCCGAACATGTAAGTACCTAGAAATACATTTGTACCGATTTACAAGACAAGGTAAGCTTCTAGCAAAGCGCCATGCCTACCCAATTCTCCAGAAATATCCTTACAGGAATAAAGGATCTATATCAGGCGTAGTATACGTAGTATTGTGTATGTCGATCCAGCATCGGATGATCACGTGCTAGGCCTGGGGCTGGAATTGTGTCTGCCCCGTACGAAGCACATGTCGGATGTCTGGTAACTAGTCTCTATAATCGGATAAACCTGACCTTGTCATTTTATCTCGATGACTGCAATACTAAAGAGTACTAGTACCGTATCCTACGTGACCATCATCTCCATATGACTAAAGTTATACTTTCATCTTGACATCACACCCAACACACTACGATTCTCAATATACCCAGCATAGGCGTACACAGAACTTGTTAAAGCCCTGGACGACCGCAACCAAAGTATATTGATTGTTGCAAGTATTAGCGGTGTAAGTCTCAGGTTAAGACCAAATACACCTACCCTGATTTCGGACTTCCATAGACACATAGTCATACTACAAATGGAATTCCGAGGGGGTGTATCCAGAGCGAAGCTGTTTCCCGTACCATCGGTAAAACACAACCTTCTATTAGACTTGCATGAGTATCCTATACCCAAATATATGAGAACTATATAGTTGTGCCCTCACAACGCGCACAAGTGTAATACTAGTCTTTTACACTCTGAATAGGGATATTTAATGATTTATCCTTCGTGGACTAATACTGTCTCATATCATTCTCAGTTCAGGAACAATTCATAGGGACCTCTCATCATTTATACATCTAGGTGATCTAATCACAAATGATAAGAGTGCAATCTCCTTTGTCACATAGTTAATTTGTACAACAACACCATGATCTGTACAAATAGTGACGCTATGGGTCATAATTGTCCAACAATCTCCCACTTAGCCTATAGTCAGTCACTCGAGTGTCTTACACCCGAACTATGTACGGTTGGCTCAAACTGCTGAGAAAAGGCTTTCGTCAGCGGATTTGCATGATTATCATCTGATGTGATTTATTAGATCATCACATCGCCACATTGTATGATCCGAACGAATCAGATGAATAGTCGAAGTATTTATCTAGATCGTTGATGAGACCATTAATTCTTTAGCTTGTGCTCAAGCCTAGCTCAGCTGCTAACAGAATTATATCTAATCTAATTAGATTTATTATCGACCCAAAAGGCTTCTATTACTGCCACAGCTGCAGCAATAAAGCTGTATTTGTTGTTTATACGGTAACAATATCTTGCTTGTAAGATTTCCAGCTCACTGTTCCGTTATTCAAACTTTGAAGTACCGTTTGCGACTTATAGTCGTTGTATCAGTTTAGGAAACTTGCTACAGTGATCCCAGTCACTTCAAGTTCTCATTCTCCATAGATTAAGACAGCATCCTTAGTTCTCTAAGATACTAACGGATGTTCTAACATCAATCTAGTGACTATCACTTGGATTGGCCTGTTTGTGAATCCATATGCTCAAAGCGTATGAGACACCAGGTCACGTATATTTTTCAATGTATGATTTCTCGGAGAGTTTTATCGAAAGCCAAGCTTTCACCGATTTTATTTTGGGAATATCATTTCCAAGAAATGACATATTATCATTATTTTCATAGGACAACCACAATCAGTGCACTCCCACTAACCTTCTTATATACACAAGAATTATTTTCGTTTTGAATTAAATCATAAACTATTATGATTACATCAAAACGATAATTCCAAGAACCTATGTTTGCTTTAAAATCTCAAGTGCTAACACACTAAAGAGGTCATTCAAAGGTGATAGGGAAACCTTTCCCAAGAGTTTGGAATTCAAGAATTAAGCTTGGAAGCTCAACACACATCAAAGAGAGAAGATTGGAGCAATTACACAAAGGTTGGATTTTTGTATTCTCTACATCCATTAGCTGATCAAAGTGAGTATTTTTTCCGCAACTTACTTTGTTGTATTCACATGATTTTATGCTTAATTGATCCTTAGTTTGACTTAGAAAACCCAACAAGCCTTACCACGATATTTTGCCGTGCCGGACGAGATACGCTTGGTTGGATGTGAAATATGTCCAATCGGGTATACGAGGTCCCATATAGATGTCGGCCAAATCTCTTGGTCGCATCTCTTTTATCACTTCGTTATTTGTTTTTTATTGTTCCTTTATTTATTTATGCATCGCGTCAATGCTGGAGTGTTGCCTTTCGTGGTATATCAGATGGAAACCTAGACATAAATTCGGTATCCAAATCCAAATGGACGGTAGTGCAGTTTGTACTTGGGATACAACTCCACGTACCGCTTAAGAAACATTCACACACGTGTTTATCTCATTTTAGATACCACTTTGGTAATCTTTGTTCGAACGCATTTCTAAACGCTACTCGAACGCATGCATTTTGTTTTACCATGCATCATATCCCGTACCGTTCGAACGTGTTTCCGAACGCTACACGAATGCACATACAGTGAAGAAACTTCTTTTTATCATATTTTATGCATGTTTGCCTCTTTGGTCATTTCTTTTACATTACGCACTTAATCATTTCTCTTCATTATTAACGCTTTGACTGTTATTATTTATTTACATTTGCGCACTTCTTTGTTTGATATGTTTATGGAATTATGTATTTGCCTTCATTTTTATTTACGTTTATGGGTGTGCAAACTTGTATGTTGATTAAATTATCTTGCATGTGTTGCATAAGACTTGGTTATATTATTGCATAAATCCTTTCATTATAATTGGCATAAGTAAGAGACCATTCTGAACCCAACGGTTTGAGATCTTCCCTTGCGAAAGGTGAGTGCGGCCTTAAATCATTTCCCAGTTCACACTGGGTGGCGACTCCATTTATTCTCCGGTTTAGTCCCCTGCGGGCTACTCCGTACTCCCGACCTGGCAACGAGCCCGGACAGTGTCGCCCACCTTTGTACCATACCTACATACACCCTGAGGATCTATCCACACCCAACGAATAGGTGGAGGTATGATCTAAATAGATCAGTGACGTGACTGCCATCTAAGTGTGGAAGATATCTCATGTGCCCACAATGGTATCTCAAGTCGAAGAATCATAAATACTACTCAACCCGAGAAGATTCTTATTGACGTTGTTGTACCATCCATTAAGAATCTTTGGTCAGTCGTTCAGTGTTTATCCGCTATAAACACCTACACGTCTATACGAGTCCCTAAGACTCATGGTTTATTGAGAAACCATTGGAATCATATATTACAGTATACGACATGTACCGGTCTCAACAGGTTTACTTTAATAAATGGTTTTCTGATAAATGATTATATGATAATTATTTATCATAAGTTATTAAATTATATTGTATAATTTAATAAAATTTTAAATTATATAATTCCAAAAATAAGTATTTGGTAATCTTTTGGTTGTATGAATGGTATAATTTTTAAATGGTAACTACATATTCTTATTTTTGTAACATCTTTTGTGATGATGATAACATTAATTAAATTGGATGTTACTAAAAAACGGGAGAGGGTTGGCCGAAATTTCATAATAGGGAGGGGAATAGTTTTTTTTTTTTTTTTATTTTGTAAAATAAAACCCTAAGTATAAAAGAATAAGTGTTATTCATTTTTAACCTAATTCATAATTTTCAAATCCTAGCCATATTTTCATGTTCTAAATTTTCTCTCAAGAGTTGAAAGAAAAGAAGAAGACCAATAACAAAAACCAAAACTCTTTCATGACAATTTCAATCTCTAAAGTGTTTAGAGATTAGTTTATGAGTCTATCCCACACTAGTTTATGTTGGTTACGAGACTTAGCTCGTAAGGCCATTCATAGTTGAATCAAACACCCTCATCATCCTCTTTTTTATTC
>SKCR01025505.1:0-37327 GCA_019454045.1 Zanthoxylum bungeanum
CTTTAGTCATTTCTTTTGCATTACCTACATTGACCATATCATTTCATTAATGACGCTTTTATCGTTATTAATTATTTATATATTCGTATTTATTTATTTGATATGTTCATGAGATTGTGTGCTCATTTTTATTAAATGCTTTATAGTTGTTATTAGTTACACTATTATCCTCATCGTTAATACATTTATGATTATACTTTTTGCCCTTATTTTTATTTGTGATTATGGGTGTGCAATCTTGTGTGTTGATTACATTATTTTGCATGTGTTATATGAGACTTGGTTATACTATTGCATAAATCTTTTCTTTACAATTGGCATAAGTAAGGGACCATTCCGAACCGACGGTTTGAGGTCTTCCCTTGCGAGGGGTGAGTGCTGCCTTAAATCATTTCCCAGTTCACACTAGGTGGCGACTCCATTTTATTTCTCCGGTTTAGTCCCTCATGTGCTACTCCGTACTTCCCGACCGGGCCACGAGCCCGGACAGCGTCGCCCACTTCTGTGTTCTACAATTTCTTTCTCTTTCTAATCCTGACTATATACTATTCTCCTCCTACACTCCTTACTTTTTCACTCTTATGAGGTCCTTTATAATTACTCACTATTTTCTTATAAATGATTTTCTATAATCTTTGTTCCTCTAATTTCTTTGATTCCTTGAAGGTTCCTTCCTAATCTTAGTCTCTCGACTCCTTATTCCTTTATTCCCTCGAAAACTTTATTTACTTTGACCCCCAAGATCATCTTCTTTTAAATCTTTGGTCCATACATTTCATTCTTCCTTAAATCCTCATTCTACTCAATACCACAAGCCATTCTGTGCTTTGCCTAAACTTATCATTACTCTCCTTCACATGTTCTTTTCTTTACTACGCTCTAGGGTTCCATAACTATTATCAATTCTTTACTCTATCACTTCCTCATCATGTTATCTTTTGCCCAAATATACTAAATTTCCTTGTTACTTTTCAAAATTCTCATGCTATTTTCATATTCTATTTCCTTATTATTTAAGAGTAACTGTGAGTCACTTCTCTATTTGTTTTTTAAATCTCAGCCTCCCGTTCTTTCTATAAACCTTGATTTAATAATCACTTTTTCTATTCTATTATCTATAGTATAACTCTCATCATTTTTAATTATCTCCAACTTCATTGGTCTAATTTCACATCCTTCTATGAATCTTTACTATCTCGGGCTTCCCTGTAGGGCTTACGACCTTAATAATATTCTGTTTATGAACTTCTGCTAGTCTAACAAGCCTTATTTGAATTACCTTGCCTTTGTGTTGTTCTAGGTTTCATTTTTTTATCCTCGAAATTTCTTAATCTTTCTCATAGGTGGTCTACCTCTCAAGGCTCTTTTTATTTCTTGAAGTGTAATTTCGTCGAGTCTTCTTACAGTTCTTTTTCTTTATGGCTCGGGAAGCTTCTTCATCCTTGTTCTTCGTACTTTATGTCCTGATGGAGTCTATTTCCCATGTAATATAGGTATGAGATGACTCTGTCAGATAGCTGTCTTAACTGGTATCTTGATGAGGTGAAATCCTAGGTAAGTTTAAAACTTATCTATTGGATCTTTTTGGATAGGAAAGACAGTCTTTGTTTTATTTTATATTCGCCACTCATCCCATTTTGTCTACCAATATGAATCCTGAAGATCTAAGGTCTTTCTCTTTTTCTATGTGTTCCATATCCATTAGAAGGTTGCACAATCGTCTCTGACTTTTTTTACTTTCTTTTTTTTTCTTTTTTATCTTATAGCGGTCCTTGATTATTCGGGGAACTGGTTATCTATACGAGATAATTCAGAGAAATGTTGGATCGTCTCGAAGGAATTATTCTGACGAAAGGTACATCGCTCGAGGGAAAGAACTTTTCTTAGGTCTACTCGACTTTTTATTCTGTTCTAGCCTTACTATACTCATCCTTTCTACTAATTTTGGCGTTATCCTTAGTTACTTATCTTCATGTCTCTTATTCATATTACTATAAGTTCCGTCATTTCTTATTTGTTTCTATTTCCCTATCTGTATCTATCTCTTATATTCTACTCTGTTTCCTAAACTCTCATTCCTTATCCTTGTTGTAAATTTCAGCTATGGCTCTCTACTTTACTTTTCATACTGCTACCTTGTCGCTTCAAAACCTCTTTATTCTCACGGGTCTATTCATGTATACTCATGGATTTCTACTGACTCTGGGCTAATCTGCCTTCCAGGTTCCTGGGTGAATTCTTTGTCAAATCTCTTATGGTCATCTATGCCAATGAAATAAGCTCTATCAGAGTAGCTCCGTTATCTGGTGTCATTGGAGGGTTCGAAGGCTAGATAGTTCAGGGTCTTGTCTTTATCAAATTTACTAGGAATAAGGTAACTAGTCGTTTCTTCTACTTACTTGGGAATCAGAGTCGGAGTTTGGTATATGGAATTCTCTAAATTATTTTATTATTATTTTTTTTGGCATTTAGATCCATTGGGGCTCTCAAGACTAATCTGGGTTTCTGACTTCTAATATCACTCTAGCTATTCTTCGCTACTCGGAAATTCATCCTCTATAGGAAGATCTCGAAGGCTATTGGATTCTTTTGAAAGAATTTTCCTGAGAAAGAGGGGAGTCTTACTTCTATTGGACAACACTAATACTTAATGGGACTTTCGTCAATCTCTCTTTTACTGCTATGGGTTTCTTGTGTTTTACTTACTGCTCTGGTTCTATATCCTCTATCTTGTCTTACTTTTCTTTTCTAGCTTTATCTTCTCTTTCTACTCTTTTAGATGGATACCTTTAAGCTTTTCTGTTTCACTCTATCTCTATACATCTCTCTGTTTCTAACTGGTTCAATCTTCTAGGCATCTTTTCTTCTAGTCTCATCTCTTTTCCTTTGCTTTCTAGAATAACTTTCTTTGGAGCTTACGATCGGGCTCCATAACTTATACTGAACTTGGAAAATAATCTAAGATGATTTCGAAATGATTTCTATCTAAAGTGAGGGAAAAGAGTTCGGAGAACATGGGAATACTTACTGACTTGTCTATGAAGCTTTAAGGACGTACTCGAAGATCAGATACTAGAGAGGTAATGCCTCATATACGGGTATCTCGGACATACTACGTATACAAGACCCCAGCACTCTGCCCACTGTTGGACATTATGACCCATAGCGTCACTATTGTACAGATCATGGTGTTGTTGTACAATTAACTATGTGACAAAGAGATTGCACTCATATCTTTGTGATTAGATCACCAAGATATAAATGATATGAGGTCCCTGTGATTTGTTCCTGGATTGAGAATGATATGAGACAGTATCAATCCACAAAGGATAATCATTAAATATCCCTAGTCAGAGTATTATCGAGATCGGACATCGATAATATGTAAAAGACTAGTATTACACTTGTGCGCGTTGTGAGGGCACAACGACATAGTTCTCATATATTTCGGTATAGGATACTCATACAAGTGTAATATGAGGTTGTGTTTTACCGATGGTACGGGAAACAGCTTCGCTCTAGATAAGACCCCCTCGGAATTCCATTGGTAGTATGACTATGTGTATATGGAAGTTCGAAATCAGGGTAGGTGTATTTGGTCTTAACCTGAGACTTGCATCGCTAATACATGCGACAATCAATATACTTTGGTTGCGGTCGTCCAGGGCTTTAACAGGTTCTGTGTACGCTTATGTTGGGTATATTCAGAATCGTAGTGTGTTGGGTGTGATGTCAAGATGGAAGTGTCACTCCAGTCATATGGAGATGATGATCGCGTAGGGATACATAACTGGTTCTCTAAAAAGGTTGCAACCGTCAGGATAATATGACTTGGTCATGATTATCCGATATTAAATAGACTAGTTGCTCATCATCCGATATATGCTTCGTACGAGGCAGACACTGTACCAGCCCCAGGCCTTGCATGTGATCATCCGATACTGGATCGAAATACGCAATACTATACTACGCCTAATATAGATCCTTTATTCCTATAAGGATATTTTTGGAGAATTGGGTAGGCATGGCGCTTTGCTAGAAGCCAACCTTGTCTTGTAAATTGGTATAAACGTAGTACTAGGTACTTACGTGTTCGGATAGTCCGATGACCGAATTTACTGCCAGTATATCAGGGGATCTCATGGGTCGCTTCCCAAAGATTCACCGATGACGTATGATTCGCACTTTTAATTAATCTGGGATTAATTAGTTGAGAGAGAAAATTAATCTGGGATTAATTGCGGAGACATTTTATCTGGGATAAAATATCAATTAAAGAGAGATAACGATTAATTTGGAATTAATCAGTAAATTAATATATTCGATATATTAAACGAGATTGGATTTCGACTCGGAATTAAAATTAGATTTAAATTCGGGCGAACGAGTTAATTTAGAATTAATTCGTTAGCGACGTGAATAGTGACTTGCTAGGCGTAATCATTTAATTACGACGCAACGGAAAATTCGTTAATTTGGAATTAGCGAACCCGACCCGGGATTATTTACGAGCGCAATCACATTTCGAATTCGAGTGTGGCACATAAGTCAAATCAACCGTCAAATCATTAGTCGCATCAAGCGTCAAATCACTTGTCACTTTGAGTGATGTGACTTGACAACTTGATGGATAGATGTGACTTGATGGAAGTTGTTGAAAGCTTTTTGAAAGCTTGATAGACATATACTATTATTTTAACATTTGGTATATGTTGAATTGTTTTTAGAAATCAATAATCACTTTACACATTTTCAACTCTCCTCTCTCTCTTTCCTCTCTTCATCTACACGCCCATGGAGGGGCAATTTCTTCACTGGTTTTGGCAGTGAACTACCGTGAGCCAAGGAGAAATGGGAAGCAAGTGTGATGGTTTTTGTGGAAAAAATAAAGAGAGCTAGCACTCTGAGAGACATGCGAAGGTGATAGGGACGTCCACCCATGAGCCGGGAATCGTTTGACGAAGCTTAGAGCTCAAATTCTTGGTGATCAAAACCGAAAATAGTGGACTGCACAACCAATCACTGCCGTGACTTCATGAGCAGAAATTCAATTTTTGTTCGTCAAAACGTCGTTCAACCGATCGTTGTGAGTATTCCGCAACTCCTTTGTATGTATTCACATGTGTTTCATGCTTGTTTATTGATCCTTGGGACCTTAGCAAACTCCAACAATGGTATCATGAGCAAGGAAAAACATGAAAATGACTTAGGGTTAAAATTTGGGTAAAATTGATTTTGAGCATGAATAATGAAATTGGATGATTTAATATGCTTAATTGATTTTTTGTGGATGACTGATTGGATCAATTTGAAGAAATTGTGATTTGATCATTTTTTCCCCAAATTTTTGTGTTGGCCGGAACTTAAGGAGCCCTAAATGTCTTGGTGATTTTGATTTTTGATCATTGCATGTGTTGGAAATCAATTGGGAATATTGATTTAATGTTGGATTGAATTTAATTGGATTGAATTTGATTTGGACACAAAATTTCCCCTTGGCCGAGAGCTTTAGCATGTAAAATTGGGTTTGATTTTTGATGAAATGTGTTGGACATGTTTTGTTGTAATTGAGCATGATTAATTGTATAAATTAATGTTTTGGAAATATTGATTTGGATGATTAATTTTGTTTTACACTTTAGTGTAATTAAATTGGGAAATTGGATTTTTTGGAATTTAATTATTTGGGCCTTAAATTGGATTTGGGCTTGTGTGTTGTAATTGGGCTTATTGGGCTTGGTTGTACTAAGTCGGTTTAGGAAAAATTGGTTGGATCCAATTGGGCCCAAAACCGCCTCCATAAAGCCCAAATGCGACTAATGGACCTTTAAAGTTTAATCAGGCTTTGAGAGCCGTAACGATTAAATTTGGAATTTAAGTCATAAAAGTTCATTAACAAAGTGTAGTATTTAATTTGGAATTAAATAGCGAATTAGTATTAAATACATATTAAATTGGAATTAATTATGTAGTTTAATTTAATTCAAGAATTCGTACTTTAAGTACTTATTCGCAAAACGAGTTTGACTCGAGCAAAATCAAATCGTTGTTTGAACATTGGATGGTCACTAATTATCAGATTAATTAATTTGATTAGATTGATTGATAACATGCTTGTGTGAATACATGGTTGCGATGCATGAATATTGTATATCGGATGGATATTAGATGGGTAGGGCAATTTTAGAAATTGTTGTAATAAATTTGGAATTTATTAATTGGACCTGCGTGTCCAGCCTTATCACCTCCATATTCTTTGTATTCTCTTCTGACCTATTCCCCTCAATGTAAATGAGGTTTCTTTAGAAGTGTAGTGTAACGGGTAGAAGTAATACATGTGCTAGCGGGAGAGAGAAAGTGAGAGATTTGATCTAGGATCAATGTGTAAAGTATCCATCCGCATATCATTATTATTTTATTCATATGCGCTTTATTATGTATTTAGAATACATGTTTAATGGTGTATGATGATGAGACCTTAACAAAGATAATAAATTGGTTGCCAATTTGCACTCGAAAAACCCTCACAAATATTAAGCGTTTTTCCTCCCATTGAGTGATTATCACTCAAGATCCGAGACTGGTATTGGCTTGTTGGCCAAGTCAAGGCCTTTGTCCGTCGAGGATGTGTTTGAATCACGAAGGCTTTGTTCCATATCAGTGTCTTGTCCAAGTTGTGGTTTGTTGGCCAAAGTCAAGACCACTTCTTGTCCATCGACATTGATTACGAAGTTTTCCATGGTCAATGGGTCGCGCTTAACTGGGATCACTAAGTTTGTTGTGCCAAAGCCAAGGCTTAGTTGATTCAGAGGAAAAAGGTTAGGTAATACATTGGATGTATTGGCATATATAAGATATATGTTTCGGACTTGGATGTCCCCCTACCGGATCTAGGAATTGGATTGGATCCAATCGATCTTAGAGATCTACCTAGTTAATTATCATACAATTTGTTGGCCAAAGTCAAGATTGTGTGATATTTAACGGGATCCTAGCCCACTAGGAACACGGTTTCCCGAGTACTCGACAGAGGTTAGAGGCTCGCCGAAAAATAGTGGGAGGCAAGAATTGAATTTGCAATATTCGTTTAATTACTTGCCATACACGCTCATACAAATATCATTCGTCAAATAAATTAAATGTTAGTTGGACTAATATTTAAATGTTGCTTTAATAAATAGTTGGACTATATTCAAATTATTCATTTATAGTTGATTTTATAATTGGATTATAGTAATCAATATAATTGATTTTAATCTAATAAATTATAGTTGATTAAATAGTTGGACTATTGTAATCATTATAATAATTAATACCGAAAATCGTTGATTAAATAGTTGGACTATTAGAATGAAGATAGAAATTGAAAGATTGACATTTAAAATATAATCCTAGGGAAAATGTGTTTAAATGGTTTAATTTTTCAAATTGGGAATAAAATTTCAGGATGGTCCTGGAAAATAATAAGTTACTTTATTTGATAAAATAACATATTAGGCCTAAAGCCCGGAGTTAAGCAAACAGTAGAGCATAATCTTTGGAAGAATATGTGATGATAACTTAAATGCTTAATCCATTAAGCTTGTCGCAGTAGACTCCTTAATTTCTGAATCAGAACTAAGGATTAGATCCTTAAAGTATGATACTGAAATTAAAGGATCTTCATAAATCTATATTTAGATTTTAGAAGTACTAATATTGCAATAGTAAACTCTTGGAGAGTTAATGACTATTCTCAAGGAGACAAAGTCAAAGTTTGCAATTAGGAAAATAGCGCTAATCGCACCTTACTTCGATATTCTAGAAACCCGAGGCTTGGCCAAAGGCTACTGGAATGTTGAAAAGGGCAAAGGCAAAATCATTATAATCTTCTAGGAAGATAAAAGGACATATCCCAAAATGTCTGCTTAATGTGGCAAACGGGATCGCGGAAGCGTGACTGCCGTTTGGACAAAACAGACATGAAGGAATTGAAGATAGGGCAAGGCTCTGACTTCAAATATGTTTTTCATATTATGTTCACTACTAGTATTAATATTGGATTTTAAATACTTAGTGTGATACATAAATATATTGATGTTCAGAATCTGTTTTGAACATGATACTGACTTCAATAGAGATTAATCTGCGAATTGGAAATGGGAAGAAATTCGCTGTTTTATCCGTAGATACCTAAGTTTAGGAACTACCTTCGGGTGTGTACCTAAATTTGGAAACTGTTATAATGTAACTAGTTTGACTAGATACGTTATCTCTGTATCAGTGTTTAACCCACTGTGGGTGAACCTTTATATTCTAGAACACTAATTGTTTCATTATATAAAGATGATATTGAGATAACACATTAGATGTGAATAACAGAATTTATATTTTGAATATAAATAAAATCTCAAACATATAAAATGACAAACAACTAGCTCAAACTGATTTGATTAGGAGAAACATATTATGGCATTGCTGTCTGGGACACAATTAACAAGAATCGTATATCCACACTTTTGAAGAGTGGGTACAAGAACTGATTTGATTCTATTCAAATAAAGTCTATGAATCTAGTTTTTTGGGCAAAATACCTAAAACACCTTTACTTGGTAAAAGTGCAAATGCCACCGATCTGTAAGCCCTAGTTCATAGTGAAGCATGTGGGCCCATGTCTAGCTAGGCTAGAGATGGATATGAATATTTCGTGACCTTTACAGATGTGGCATCGCGTTATGGTTATGTGTTTCTTTTGAAACACAAATCGGAAACTTTTAAAGTTTCGACACGAAATAGACAAACAGATCGGCTATAGTAGTATATCGTCACGATAAGACCGTAATGGAAAATACTTAAGCAATAAGTTTCTAATATACTTGAAAGAGTAAAGTATTCTTTCAAATGAGGACTCCTCCCGGAACACGTCAGTTTGACGGTGTGTCCGAACCAGAGTAACCGAATTTTGTTGGACATGATAAGGTTATCATGAGTCGCTCTGAGCTACCATTTCCTTCTACGGATAAGCATTCAATAGTGCAGAACTTATTTAGAATAAGGTTCCATAATAATCTGTTTGACAAATATCATATTAGATATGAACGGGAAAGAAATCGGGTTTCACATTCCTGATAATTTGGGAATGCTAGACATATGTTTGGATGATACCAAACTAAAACCCAAATTGAATAAGTGCCGAATTGTAGGTTATCCAAGGGAAACCATAAGTATAGTACTTATACATCTCACCAAAGAACAATTAGATTGTTGCTCACCATGCGGTTTTCCTAAGAGGAATACCGATATGCAGTGGTAAGTGGGAGGATAGTAAAACGCGATGAAAATCCTAGTAATACTATTCCTAGCACTGATTCTTAATGGAACATAAATAGTTCATCAAGGATGAAACTATAACATTAATCTTCAAATACACAAGAACCGCGTATGTCGGAGAGAGTCAGAAAACAACATGGGGTATGGGTTCCTGATCTCACCTCATAAAGATATCTATCTTATTGAGGTATACCAACTGACTACGTATGAGGAAGTGATACAAGGTATCGACTCCCTAATTATGAAAAAGTGTCATGAATCCGAAATGGATTCCATGTATACCAAATAAGTATGGATACTAGTTGATGTGCCGCAAGGTATTGTGCCTATTGGTACTATAAGTCTTCAAGGAAGACGTACATGGATGGAAACATACCAACGTATAAAGCTAGGCTTTTAGCGGAAAGGTATCGTTATCAACATTGTGTTGATTACGATTCAACCTTTTACATGTTGCCACGGTAAATCCATTTAGATAATGCTTGCTAACACTGCATGTTTCATTTATGAAATATGACAGCTTAACGAGAAAATTGCTTTCCTGAAAAGGAAATCTTTTGAAGGATGTTTACAACATCCTGTCGGTTTTATCGTACCATAACTAGCAAACAAGGTTTGCGGGTTATTCGATCCATGTTTGGATTGAAGCAAGCATAGGTTCTTGGAATTATCATTTTGATGTAATCATAATGGTTTATGATTTAATTCAAAACGAAAAGATTCTTGTGTATATAAGAGGGTTAGTGGGAGCGCACTGACAGTGACTGTCCTATAAATAATGATAATATGTCATTTCTTGGAAATGATATTCCCATAATTACGATCGGCGAAAGCTTGGCTTTCGAATACTCTCCGAGAAATTGTACATTGAAAAATGTACGCGACCTGGTGTCTCATACGCTTTGAGCATATGAATTCACAATCGGACCAATCCAAGTGATAGTCACTGGATTGATATTAAGAACATCCGTTAGTATCTTATGCTGTCTTAAACTATGGAGAAGGAGAACTTGAAGTGACTTGGATCACTGTAGCAAGTTTCATAACCGATAAAGACGACTAAAAGTCGCAAACGGGACTATATAGTTTGAATAACGGAACAGTGAGATGGAAATCTTCCAAGCAAGATATTGTTACCGAATAAACAACAAATGCGGGTTATTGTTGCAGCTGAGGCGGCAATAGAAGCCTTCTGGGTCGATACAAAATCTAATTAGATTAGATATAATTCTGTTAGCAGCTGAGCTAGGCGTCAACACAGGCTAAAGAATTAATGGTCTCATCAACGATCCAGATACATACTTCGATATTCATCTGATTCGTTCGGATCATACATCGTGGCGATGTGATGATCGAATAAATCGCATCAGATGATAATCATGCAAATCCGCTGACGAAACCTTTCCTCAGCAGTTTGAGCCACTCGAGTGACTGGCTATAGGCCAAGTGGGAGATTGTTTGACAATTATGACCCATAGCATCACTATTTGTATAGATCATGGTGTTGTTGTACAAATTAACTATGTGACAAAGGAGATTGCACTCTTATCATTTGTGATTAGATCACCAAGATATATAAATGATAGGAGGTCCATGTGATCTGTTCCTGGATTGAGAATGATATGAGACAATATCAATCCACGAAGGATAAATCATTAAATATCCCTAGTCAGAGTATTATCGAGATCGGATATCGATAAATACGTAAAAGACTAGTATTACACTTGTGCGCGTTGTGAGGGCACAACGAAGTAGTTCTCATATATTTGGGTATAGGATACTCATGCAAGTGTAATAGGAGGTTGTGTTTTACCGATGGTACGGGAAACAGCTTCGCTCTGGATAAGACCCCATCGGAATTCCATTGGTAGTATGACTATGTGTCTATGGAAGTCCGAAATCAGGGTATGTGTATTTGGTCTTAACCTGAGACTTGCACCGCTAATACTTGCGACAATCAATATACTTTGCTTGCGGTCGTCCAGGGCTTTAACAGGTTCTGTGTACGCCTATGCTGGGTATATTGAGAATCGTAGTGTGTTAGGTGTGATGTCAAGACGGAAGTGTCACTCCAGTCATATGGAGATGATGATCGCGTAGGGATACAGAACTGGTTCTCTAAAAAGGTTGCAACCATCAGGATAATATGACTTGGTCATGATTATCCGATATTAAAGAGACTAGTTGCTCGTCATCCGATATATGCTTCATACGGGGCAGACACTGTACCAGCCCCAGGCCTTGCATGTGATCATCCGATACTGGATCGAAATACGCAATACTACGTATACTACGCTTGATATAGATCCTTTATTCCTGTAAGGATATTTCTGGAAAATTCGGTAGGCATGGCGCTTTGCTAGAAGCCAACCTTGTCTTGTAAATCGGTATAAACGTAGTACTAGGTACTTACGTGTTCGGATAGTCCGACGACCAAATTTACTACCAACATATCCGGGGATCTCATGGGTCGCTTCCCAAAGATTCACCGATGACGTATGACTCGCACTTTTAATTAATCTGGGATTAACTAGTTGAGAGAGAAAATTAATCTGGGATTAATTGCGGATATATTTTATCTGGGATAAAATATCAATTAAAGAGATATAATGATCAATTTGGAATTAATCGGCAAATTAATATATTCGATATATTAAACGAGATTGGATTTCGACGTGGAATTAAAATTAGATTTTAATTCTGGCGAACTAGTTAATTTAGAATTAATTCGTTAGCGACGTGAATAGTGACTTCGCTAGGCGTAATCATTTCATTACGACGCAACAGAAAATTTGTTAATTTGGAATTAGCGAACCCGAGCCCAGGATTATTTACGAGTGCATTCGCATTTCGAATTCGAGTGCGGCACGCAAGTCAAATCAAACGTCAAATTATTAGTCGCATCAAGCGTCAAATCACTTGTCACTTTGAGTGATGTGACTTGACAACTTGATGGATAGATGTGACTTGATGGAAATGGTTGAAAGCTTTTTGAAAGCTTGATAGACATATACTATTATTTTAACATTTGGTATATGTTGAATTGTTTTTATAAATCAACAATCACTTTACACATTTTCAACTCTCTTTCTCTCTCTCTTTCCTCTCTTCATTTACACGCCCATGGAGGGGCAATTTCTTCACTGGTTTTGGCAGTGAACTGCCGTGAGCCAAAGAGAAATGGGAAGCAAGTGTGATGGTTTTTGTGGCAAAAATCAAGAGAGCTAGCACTTCGAGAGACATGCGAAGGTGATAGGGAAGTCCACCCATGAGCCGGGAATCGTTTGACGAAGCTTGGAGCTCAAATTCTTGGTGATCAAAACCAAAAACAGTGGACTGCACAACCAGTCACTGTCGTGACTTCATGAGTAGAAATTCAATTTTTGTTCGTCAAAGTGTCGCTCAACCGATCGTTGTGAGTATTCCGCAACTCCTTCGTATGTATTCACATGTGTTTCATGCTTGTTTATTGATCCTTGGTACCTTAGCAAACTCCAACACCCACTGCAATCACTGACTCCCTAGACCATGCTCTGATACCATCTTTGTGACATCCCCGATCTGGAGATACTACCAGCAGGGGATAGCGGTACTAACCCCTTAAGCCTTTAACTTCTCGAATATAAACATTACTACTAAACTGTCTAAATGTAAAATCACATGCAACTCATCCTCATAAAATACTTTTATTACTTAAAACTGTGTAGTTGACCAGGATATAAAGTAGTTAACCAGATCATCCCAGAGCTTAGGTGTTAAACAGAATACGTACCACATGATCCCTATGGAATGAATATGCTCACCCCTCAACTTAGAGCCTAGTAACGAAAAGAATCAGTAAAGAATAGCAATTGACAGATTAAATGAATCACGAGATGGCTCGACAACCAAGTCGATGAATCCAATGAAACATAGATAAGAAGCATGAGATGAGATGGTTTGAAGCTACAATAAGTTGAGCTAAGTTTGGAAACCTCCATTGAATCAAGGAACCCTTAAATAAGTAAAAGACTTAGAAGTACAAAGAAACTAGGGAGAATAATTCTTAGGAATATAGCGAACAACTTATAAAGAATTGCATGGTATTGAGTAGAATAACTGGGTAAAAAGTAGCACCTGAACCAAAGATTTAGTAAGAGATGTCCTAAGTAATTGAAATAGATGGAATTTCAGGAACTAATAGGAGTAAGGAGTTTAAGGAACTAAGACAAAGAATAAACCTTCGAAGCGGAGTAAGTTTCTTAAGGAATAATAGAAAAAAAGAGTACAACAGTACTCAGAGGATGAAAACAACGAATTCAGAGGGTTAAACAATAAAGACTGAATAGGAATGAGTACAGAGGTAGTACGAAGAAGTTGTTAGAGAGTGTGGCTCTAGAAGGATTTCATAAAACATGTGGAAATATCGATTGTTGAAGATGATCGGGAGAAAAGTTGGTAAAGGCTAATCAGACAGTTTTAGTAGTAATGCCCTGGTGTAGGAAAAGACACCAGACATGTATGCATGAGAGTCCTAGACTCATAGATAATGAATATGTGCCACCAGATCACCATGAACAGAAAAGCCTCAAGATAAGTTTCTTCCATCCCAACCCTCATTAAACAGTAACAATGAAGATAGACTTCGAAGTTCATCTCAAGACATTCATAGAATCAAGAGAATGCATGGTTAAAAGAGATTAGAATAGAAAACCTTTAGATATAATACAAGAATAGAATAAAAAGGAAATAGTTCTAAGTGAGAAATCTAGAAGAAATTTTATCTAGATGAAACGATGAAGATAGAAAGTAATAGTTAAAGAGTGACGATGATGTAAATGAACAACGTTAAACATGAACGGAGACATATGAGAGATGACATCCTTCAAATAAGGAAGCAGAGGCATAGGCCAGACAAGTTCCAGAAATAGAACAGAGCAAGAGAAAAGATAAAAAGGTTTAGAAGAAAGATAGTCTATAAGAGATGATTAGAGAGAAAGTTCTAGTCAAGCATTTATGGAAGGAAAAGAGATGGCCATAGACATAATCAGAGAATTGTAGAATTTGATACCCCTGCGAATAAAAAGATAGAAGCATAGATCACAGAAGTTCAGTTATAGGATAAAGTCAGATAGGAGGTAAATATATCAGAAGAAAGGCTAGTAATAATTCAGATACCGGACAAACAATAACAAGGGTGTATAATGATAAGATAAATTTACAATAGTACTAAGGAATAGTCAGCATAATAGATAGTAACCATGCTTGTACCAGCATAGGAATCAAAAGTGCAGAAAATTACACAGTTCTAGTATAAAATGCAAAAGATTAGACTGACGAGGAGTATTACCATAGGGACTACCTTGATGAAATGTTCTAAGTATGAGAGTCGTTGATTAACAGTAAGAGTACATGGAAATATTAGTTATGAGTTGAAAAGTCCTAAACCCATAAATAGATATATATTTGAAAACTCAAAGAGAGAAGCTCACAAGTAAACGAGGACTTAGTAAGGAGAAAAGAGAAAGATCTAATAGTCAGCTAAGATTTGGAGCCAAAAAGATGTGTAGAAAAATATATCTTATAAAGTCATTAAGTGATTACGTAATGAAGGAAGTATTGAGGTTTCAAATCAAAATTGGACTAAGATAAGCTGGGTGGCAGGTCACGAACATAGTAAAATTTTGGAATCGATAATTCATGTGGATTGTTGAAATAAAGAAGGTCGAATATAGTTGGAGGTTTAGAAATAAGATTTCCTTGACACGTAAGAATAGTTTTAGTATGACAAGAGTTTTCCAAAATTTTTAAACCTAGAAGGAAAATAAGTATATCAGCAGCAGAAAGGAAGGTAAATAAGATAAGTGTAGCAGAATCACAAGATATTCTCGAACCAAGACAAACCCGCGAGTTAGACCCCAGAAAGGATTCGAGGACGAATCCTATTTAAGGGGAAGAATTTGTAATGACCGGAGATTTTAACTACCGTTTCATTGTGAGACGAGTGTGACGAAATGTAAATAATGTTTGGAAACATATGCTCTCATGAAATGACTATCGGTAGATTCTTCAAGAATCCGATATTAGATGTTACAATTTACCACTCCAGACAATCAATAGTATTTGGGCCATAACTTTCTCATTCGAACTCCGATTTTTATAAATTTTATATCGCCGGAAAGCTGAGATCGAGATCTACAACTTCTGCGTTGTATTTTGTTCTAAAATCGGACCTGAAATAGGTCAAAAACGTAAGTAAAAAACTATAATGAATAGTAATTTTGAACCCAAATGGAAGAATCTCAAACTTTCTCCAAAATTCTACACTTTTCTACAATCTTCCAAATATCAAATGATTCCTACTATATAAAGAGTGTACTATTCACCAAATTCATAAAATGAGAAGAAGAAAAGAAAGAAGAAAATGTGAGAAGGAAGAGGAGGAAGAAGAGAAGAAAAAAAGAAAAGGGAAAAAAAGAAAGAAGAAAAAAAGAAAGAAACAAGAAAAAGGGGTTTGGCAATCATAGACAAGTTAGGAAGATGAAGAAGAAAAATCCAATAAATGAAGGTAATGAAACTTAACCCAAATTGTTATATTTTGAGTTTTTAAGTTTTGATGATTATAGTAGGATGATTTACTTGGATGTGATTATAGATGAGTGTTTGTTGCGCTAAAAATGGTGATTGGGGGGAAAAAACCCCAACTTGTGCAATTTTGGGAAAGATTAAGTGAAGTCAATAGAAATGATATAAGTTAATATTGAGTGAGATATTGATTATGTTTTGGATGTTATTTGAGGCCTAATGGAATGCTTGTTGCAATAAAAGTGATATAGGTGTTATGGGAATGCAATTTTGGGGTTAGGAGGGAATAAGGGCATTTTGGTCATTTGGTCAATTAATCTAATTAATAATAATAAGTTTTAAGTTAACAAATCTAATTTGTATACTTCAAGCTTAAAGAATCATGCCACATGTAACTAATAACAATCAAACATATTGTATAATAATTATGTAATATTGATATAGTTTAATTATCTAGATATTTAACATTTAAACACATAAATAATTAATTAATGCGACTATTATTATATATGTATTTTATTTACATTAAATAACAAACACATATATTAATAGCATGTTTCAAAGTCTCATTTGACAAATAATTAATATGTATCAATGAAATTTTATATCAAATACAAATACACATTAATTATTAATTGACCGAAATGCCCCTAATGCATATATTTTCGTTTAACTGTTTAAACGATTCGAATTAACTCATTTAATCCGGTGAAGTATTGTTAGGGTTGATGCTCAGAGTGCCAATTCGGATCGTATTTATGTCCGATTCATAAATACGAGCAATTGTATTTTCCATAATATTACTAATTTTAGTGGTAGCACACTTGTCTTTTATACACTTATTCGATGTAATTGCGATTAGATATCTAATTACGATTAGATCGAAACTGAATCTGGTTCAGTGATACGTGTATATTAGACAAAGACCCTAGGATTTACAGTATAGTGTGCAGTTACAACGTAGTTTGTAATTGGCATTGGGAAGCGCATTATTAGTTCTATATCCTTAAATAAAGTTCCTGGTCAAGATTTGCTAACACGGGTCGGTTAGTAAAATCATCTTGGACCAGTACATGTCGTATATCGTGACTTGGTCCGATGATTTATCTCAGTGAACTATGAGTCTCGGGAGACTCGTATAGATATTTAGGTGTTTATTTGATAAGACACTAAACAACTCACTGAAGGTTTCCTAATATATGGTACACCAACATCAATATGAACCTTCTCGAGTTGAGCGAGCATAGTGGTTTTTCGAATTGAGATACCAATGTGGATATATGAGCTATCCTTCACACTTTGATGGCAGTCACGTCAATGATCTAGTCATGATCAGACCTCCGCCTGTTCGTTGGGTGTGGACTGATGCTCATGATATCCTGTGCGTATCAAGATAGGATCTGTCAGTCCTGTGTATAGGGTATATGCATCCAGCACGTGTTTATGATCTAGTAAATCCATGGCCATTTTAGAGATCGTAAATTGAAAGTCGACTGTATTATACCGAACGGATTTGACGTTCTGATCTATATCCCAGGTATAATATGGATGGCCTGTGACGGAGGAATTATACGTATGATACAATCTCGGCTTGCATAGTTTAGCGAGATTATCTGTGGTCGTCATAATCTATGAGTGGGTGGATTATGGACACGAAATTGGATTTCGTGACAGATAGACCTAAACTTAGAGAGTCCCATAATATGAAGTGTACTCGTTGAGTACTTGGGCAACTCGATATGAATAATACGGATTATTCATAATACTTCAACGAATTAAATGAGTTAATTCGGATCGCTTAATCGGTTAAACGATAACACATGTATTAGGAGATTTTGTCCGCTAATAATTATTGTGTATTTGTATTTGATACATAATACGATTATATACACATTAATTATTCATCAAATGAGATTTTGTCCGCTAATAATTATTTTGTATTTGTATTTGATACATAATACGATTAGATTCGTCAAATGAGATTTCGACATATGCCATAAACATATGTATTTGTTATTTATTGTAAATAAAAAATACATATATAATAATAATTACATTAATTAATTATTTGGATATTTAATTGTTAAATATCTAAATTGTTAATTAGTAAACCTTTTCCATAAATGTTATGGAATTTGTCCATTTATTATTGGGACACGTGGCATGATTTAATTAGGCCTATTTGTGCAAATATGATTTTCCAAGACTAAACCTTATCTTGATTTAATTGTTTTAAATCAATAAAAATGATAAAAATGCCCCTAGAGTCGGTCATGCTCTTCTCTTTAAAATGAAAATTTTTTCTTTAGCTTCCAATGGAAGTTTATAACTGAATCCTACTCCTCCAAACTCTCTCAAATTATTCTTGATGATCCAAGGAAGAAAACGAAGAAACAATCAAGAAAAGCTTTGGGAAAACAAAGGATTAGAGGTAATCTTTCATTACCTTAAGTTCTTGAAAACTTGTTCCATATTCTTGATTGTCTAGATGGACTCTAGGGTTTCTTATTTTTCTTAGAATTTTGGGCTTTTGTGTTTGATGGTTGGAATTGGAAGATTATGCATGTGTGAAGTGTGGATTTGATGGAATTAGTGTAATTTCATTCCAAATTGTTCAAATTATTGTTGGACAATAGAGTTGCTATTCTAGAGTGTTGTGACCACTCTTATGGCACCTATAATTTTTCTTACGTTGTTCATATTTGGTGACTTTGATTGGTGTAGTGATTGATTAGATTAATCTTGGAAAATTGGATTTAAAGCATGAAAAATTCATGATTTTCTGTTCCTGATCAGATTAGACTAAACTGAAAATTTTGTGATGTATTTGATGTGTTATGAATGTAATGGATGTGTTTTGGGAGTTGGCACAATTTCCGGAAAGTGTTTCCGACTTGAAATAAGCGAAAACTGCTAAAAACGGCGTTACCGGGTGGATTTTGAGCCAACCGGGTGAAGGCTATCCAAACAGTGGAACACTCACTGTTTGGGGAGCCCATGAACTGCCCCAACACTATTGGAACTGACCTGGGCAGTTTTCATAACTGTCGAGTAGTCGGTTTGGTCAAAAACGTGTCTTAGGCCATTTTACGGAAAAATCATTTTCGTAAAAGTTTCGTGAAGTTTCCACTATGTTTATGTCAATATTTGATATTGAATAAATAGGTTTAGGTGAAATATGAATAAATTATTCATATTATATATTGAATAATTTATTTGGTATTTTGAAAAGGTTTTAAAAATACGATTTCGCCCGAACCCGCGCTTCCGCTGCGCTCCATCGCCTAAAATCCCAACAAAAATGGTATCAGAACGAGTCTAATGCTTCATCCATTACATTATTCATGCTTGATATTTGATATTTAATCCAATTTTAATGTTCACACATGCATTGGAATCTATATATGTTTCTTTACTTTTCAGTTCTACGCTCACGATTATGTAACAGAAATTTAATTGTTAGATTGAGTTATGTGTTCTAAAGTATAATTGAAATGTTTAGAAAATTATTTAGATTAAATTTCTGTATTGGATGTAGAGTATTGCTTCCGTAGGAAAATCCCCGCTTTTAAATATGGCTGTAAAGTAACGTGTATTGGATACATGTTTCTTGGTCCGTCTTGTCAATACGGTTTATGGGTAACTTTCTATGGCTGCATCAGAGATCGTGCCAAAGCAGTGAGGGTGTAGTTGATAGAATTTTATCCATGCCGGTTGTAGATTGATACTAGACAAATTCAAGTGAAAGTGGAAATCTTGAAAGTGCCAAAGCTGTGAGGACTACATCGGTGAGTTTGTCATTGGCAAGTGAAGCCTTGATACGCCTCTCTGTGAACGTGCCAAAGCTATCACAGCGAGAAATGATCAAGATCGAAACCAGGAGTCACTGGTGAGTGATTGACAAAGAGTTGTCTACCTAATGAATATATGTAGGCGGGATCATGCCAAAGCTGTGAGTCGAAATATATTCATGGGATCCTACTCTCACTATGGAATTCGATTTAATTATTGAATTTCCGTTGTCCGTTGGGGATTACGGTATTACGTAAAGTACTGGGAGACACTGCTGAGTTTAAAATCCATAACTTAAGCAGTGTGTAATTTTATGGAATTTACTGCTTTCGTTTTCCTTTTATTCTATACTGCTTATAGAATTATACTTCTAATCCACTACATGTCTATTATTTGAATAATTTTTCTGACTTTACTTATGGTTGCGTAGTTCTAGATAGGTTCTAGAAAGATAGTAGACTTAGATATTGTTAGATTAGTTCAAACCATCAGGAATTGTTTTTTCGATTTTCTTTGAAAATCAAGATGGTTTATGACTTAGTTACTAAGTCATGATTAGGTAATCTAAATAAGATATCTATTTTAGGATATAATAGTCTAGTTAGGATTTTTTCTTATGCAGTAAGAATTGACTTTAATAGTTCATGTCTCGAGATTCATGACTGGCATTAAGAAAACTCCTTTAGTATTTGTTTATCCTTTAATGACGTTTCTTGGATTTAGCGACTTTTAGAAGTTACGTGTCTGACACAGTTTGTTAATCAATAATTTGCAATTGTTGTGAATAATTGAACACAAATTACAAAGCTTAAGAAATGAGATATGTATAGTTGTATATAGAGAATATTGATTCTCACAATACGACGACTATAAGTATTGGATACAAGATCTCCCGTCTAGTTAATTAAAATAGTTTTGAATAACTATTTTGATATTTGATATCAGAACTTGTAACTATTGGATAGTTACTTGTTCTGTATAAACAGTTGTTACATATTTTAATATGACTAGTAGTGTCATTGATGGAAGATAAACATTAAGAAAAATATTCGGTAAAATAAATTACTTAGAACTGTGCTTTATGAGATTTTATCATAAAAGCATTAGATTCTTGTTTTGTATGGTAAAGGATGGTCTGATACGAGTTCACACCACATATCCTTATCCATTTAATGAATATTGTATTCAAGATATGATTAAATCTCATTTAACCAATGATCGTCATTGGACCACTAGATTTATTAGACTAATACATTGGATGTATGTAGTTTAATAAATTGGAAATTATCTTAGATAGTTTTCTTTACTCCGTAACTTGGTTAATGAATTGTCATGACTTGGTTACATGTTTCTAATAAAGAAAATATATTGAACGTCTTGAATGGTTCGAGAAATTTCAATATGTTTATGATGAAACGCTAATAGAATATTTTGAATGGTTCAAAGATATTATATTTGAAGTGTTGAAAACTATAAAATTCATTGTGAGTCTTTTCATTGTTCGAAGATGTTTGATATGATTAAACGCATGAATCTAAGGCAATTAGTTTTGAAGTTATTTAATGAATTTGATTCTTACTTGATATTAAACTTCCGTAATTCCATTTTGATGGAATTGGTCAGTGGGAGTTATCGAATCTTATATGATTTGATTCGATGATATTGAGTGTTACCGAATTGGTTTTCAACACTCATGGGGTTATGCTCCTGTAACACTAATTCATCTCTTTAATTAAGGTTCCATTTGTTTCTACAGTTACATATATGATATGTATAGGTAGAAAATTCGAATCTTGGAAAGTTTGAGATTTGAATCTTTCTTTTATATAATGGTTATATAATTGAAAGTATTTGCGCCTCGGAGGTACAAGTGAAATGTTTATCATTTATTCTATTTAATAGAATATTGTATTCTATTTGATAGAATATCTTTTCTACGATCTCGAGTAACAAAATTATTTTATTACTTTGTGGTTAACATTGGATGTTGATGATTGCATAAAGGACTTGACTTAGTGAAGTCAAATGAGAAAATGATAAACTGTAATGGAACTACCTAATTAATAAGATGAAAGACCCTTAGACAACTTTCATATAAGTACAACAGGATGTCAGAATCATTTACAAAGTATTTGATACTTAATGATTCTGTTGTTTTCTTATCGAAGAAAATTATCCTATAACTTATAGTGGGAGCGATATTTGATATCGATTTCAGAAATTATCGTTGAACCATAGATCTAAGATGGTTCATTGCTTACTATGATCGAGTTTAGAACTTGAATAAGCTTTTGTTATGAATAGTTCATAAAATGTGCAAATTATTTGCGCAGCAAAAGCGAAGTAAGCTTGATAAAGATTTGACCTTTATAATATGACAGTGAGAAAGGTTATACTCAATAATCTATTGTAGATTACGAGGAAGCTTGTCTTTAGTTGTACTGATTGAACGATTAAGGATCTGTTGGTCAATGTTGATATTAAACCGTGAATTTTGGCTAAAGAATGTAAAATGGCATTCTTGAGTGATTTCTTTGAATGAGAGATCCGTCATGATTTCTTTATTTGAAGAATTCATTCTAGAATGGCCCTAGAGTTTATATTCTGCTAAGATCATAATTTGATATACAAGCTTATGGAGCCTATTGTAGACTCGGATAAGCTTTCCGAAAATCCCTGTTCTCTGATTTTGATATCAGTCAGATTGTCTAGTTTTATCGAAATATAGAGAATACGTATTTGTCAGTATGGTCAGTGGGAGCGTACAAATTTCTTTCTAGTATTATATATCATAAGTCTTCTTTTTTCCTTGTTAGCAGTGAGAGCAGTCTTTGTTATATTTGATATAAAGTTTTATATAAGATATAAAACTGAGAGACTTGTGAAATATTCCCATCAGTCGTACATTAGATATGATCTAAGAAGAACACAGTAAGACTATCTGTATGATAATTAGTATAACTGTTCGACAGTTAATGTGTTTTTTGCATATATAGTATTCATCTTTTGTAAATGATGATTCCTTTTCGAAAGATAGATTGATTGGAATGTCTAATTAATCTTATGAATCATATGATGATGGCGTAGTGAGTGTTATATTATGTGCGATTATAGATATCAATTTAATCTTAATTGTTACGAGTTATTTTGATATGTTGGAGACCATATGATGGATCTTGAAACATGTTCTTTGTGATCCTTGAGATTTTAAGAATGAGTTTCATATTCATGGAGAATTTAGTCAGCAACCATAAGGTCAGATTATTTTTTATCTTAATTATGATATTAGATGGTCTATGTCATAAAAAAGTCAGAAAAGATGCAGTGGGAGTGTCACCGTTGATTCTACTAAATTAGTGAAATCAATTACAACTTATGAAGTATTGACTTATGAAATTTGCATAGTGACCTCATTGATTAGAAGTTTTTGTATTAGTGTAGTGCTTGCGGTTGTCTGTAAAGTATTTGGATTTGATCTCTAAGTACATAGACAACTCAGTAGCTATAGCACAATACTGATATAGCGTCTGAGTCATATTGATGTGGAATTTGGATTCTATGAAATATGAATGATACTAGCTAAAGAAAACAGTTGGGCTTGTTGGACAGACTCGATTTGTTAAAGCAAGCTTACTTGTCGTTGCCTACCTCTTAAGTGTTGTTGAGCTCTTGAGGGCCATGAGTATGCGATACACATTGAGATGTGTATAGGATACCATGGATTGGCACTAGAGCAAGTGAGAGAAATTGTTAGGGTTGGTGCTCAGAGTGCCAATCCGGATCGTATTTATGTCTGATTCATAAATATGAGAAATTGTATTTTCCATAATATTACTAATTTTAGTGGTAGCACCCTTGTCTTTTATACACTTATTCGATGTAATTGCAATTAGATATCTGATTACGATCAGATCGAAACTGAATCTGGTTCAGTGATACGTGTATATTAAACAAAGACCCTAGGATTTACAGTATAGTGTGCAGTTACAATGTAGTTTGTAATTGGCATTAGGAAGCACACTATTAGTTGTATATCCTTAAATAAAGTTCATGATCAAGATTTGCTAACACGGGTCGGTTAGTAAAATCTGCTGAGACCAGTGTTGGACAATTATGACCCATAGCGTCACTATTTGTATAGATCATGGTGTTGGTGTACAAATTAACTATGTGACAAAGGAGATTGCACTCTTATCATTTGTGATTAGATCACCTAGATGTATAAATGATAGGAGGTCCCTGTGATTTGTTCCTGGATTGAGAATGATATGAGATAGTATCAATCCACGAAGGATAAATCATTAAATACCCATAGTCAGAGCATTATCGAGATTGGACATTGATGAATGCGTAAAAGACTAGTATTACACTTGTGCGCGTTGTGAGGGCACAACAGAAAGTTCTCATATATTTGGGTATAGGATACTCACGCAAGTGTAATAGGAGGTTGTGTTTCACCGATGGTACGGGAAATAGCTTCGCTCTGGATAAGACCCCCTCGGAATTCCATTGGTAGTATGACTATGTGTCTATGGAAATCCGAAATCAGGGTAGGTGTATTTGGTCTTAACCTGATACTTACACCGCTAATGCATACGACAATCAGTCGTCCAGGGCTTTAACAAGTTTTGTGTATGCCAATACTGGGTATATTGAGAATCGTAGTGTGTTGGGTGTGATGTCAAGACGGAAGTGTCACTCCAGTCATATGGAGTTGATGATCGCGCAGGGATACAGAACTGGTTCTCTATATAAGGTTGCAACCGTCGGGATAATATGACTTGGTCATAATTATCCGATATTAAAGAGACTAGTTGCTTGTCATCTGATATATGCTTCGTACGGGGCAGACATTGTACCAGCCCCAGGCCTCGCACGTGATCATCTGATACTAGAAAGAAATACGCAATACTACGTATACTACGCCTGATAAAGATCCTTTATTCCTGTAAGGATATTTCCGGAGAATTGGGTAGGCATGGTGCTTTGCTAGAGGCCAACCTTGTCTTGTAAATCAGTAAAACGTAGTACGAGGTACTTAGTGTTCGGATATTCCGACGACCGAATTTACTGCCAACATATCCGGGGATCTCATGGGTCACTTCCCAAAGATTCACCGATGATGTATAACTCGCACTCTAAATTAATCTGGGATTAATAAGATAAGAGAGAAAATTAATCTGGGATTAATTGCGGAGATATTTTATCTGGGATCAAATATCAATTAAAGAGAGAGAACGATTAATTTGGAATTAATCGGTAAATTAATATATTTGATATATTAAACGAAATTGTATTTCGACGCGGAATTAAAATTAGATTTTAATTCGGGTGAGCGAATTAATTTAAAATTAATTCGTTAGCAATGTGAATAGTGATTTCGCTAGGCGTAATCATTTAATTACGACGCAACAGAAAATTCGTTAATTTGGAATTAGCGAACCGAGCCTGAGATTATTTACGAGCGCATTCGTATTTCGAATTCGAGTGCGGCACGTCAAATCAAGCGTCAAATCGCTAGTCGCATCTAGCGTCACATCAAACATCAAATCATATCACTTTGAGTGATGTGACAATTGATTGGATTGATTGATTGATGTGATTGATTGAGTTGATAGATGTGACTTGATGTTGGTGGTTGAAAGCATTTATGCTTGACTTTTGGAAAGAGAAAAAGATATAATTACTTTTGGAAATTAATGTTTGTGTATTAGATACACCTTTTCTCCACCAAAAGACATAACTCTCTCTTTCTTCTTCACTCCCTCTATCACGCCAATTTCTTCTGTTTGTGAGGCAGTGAACTGCCGAATGATGGAAAGAAAATGGGAAGCAAGAGTTGGATTTTTGTGGCAAAAATCGCAAGTGCTAGCAAACTACGAGACATGCGAAGGTGATAGGGAAGCCCACCCATGAGCCGGGAACCATTCGACGAAGCTTGGAGCTTGAAGATGATCCTCAAATGGGCGCAAATCAGAGGGCTGTGACAGTGAACAGCCGAACCAGTGCAGTGAGCAGAATGAAGTTTTTGTTCGTTGCCGCGTCGTTCAACCGCTCGATGTAAGTATTCTGCGACTTCCTCGTTGTATTCGCACGTTTTTTTCATGTTTGTTATTTGATCCTATGGACCTAGAAACTCCAACAATGGTATCAGAGCGAGTAAAAGCATGAAATACGAATAGGGCTTAAAATTTGGGTAAAATGTGTTTGAGTATGAATTAATGAAATTGGATGATTTAGTATGTTTATAACATGTTTTATTGAAGATTGATTTGATCAATTTGAAGAAATCTTGTTTGGAACAAATTTCCCCAATTTTTGAGCTTGGCCGAAAATAATGTCATATGTGTTCTTGGTGATTTTTGTTTTTTGATTCATTGGATGAGTTGGAATCAATCGGGAATGTGATTTAATGTCGATTGTGGATTTAATCGGATTGAAACCGAATCGGACATAATTTTCCCTTCCATTCCGAGAACAATAAGCATGATTTGGTTTGATTTTTTGTTAATTTGTGTTGGACACTAATTGATGTAGGTGAGCATGATTAATTAGCCTAATTGTGTTTTGGAAATAATGATGTGGGTGATTAATTATGTTAATGCACTTTGATTAATTAAATTGTAAAATTGGATTTTAGTAATTTAGTTAATTGGGTTAATTTTGGAAATTGGGCTTGAAATGTTGTAAATGGGCTTATTGGGCTTTGTTGTACAAAGTAGGGTTTAGCCAAATTGGATTGGATCCAATTGGGCCCAAAACCGCATCCATAAAGCGCAAATGCGACTTAATGAACCTTTAAAGTTTAATTGGGCCCAATGGGCCTAAATTGATTTCTGGGCTTATGGGGTAATTCTCGGATTGGATTTTGGTTATTCAGTTTTACCCGAGTTGACCAAAAGTCCACGCCTTAAGAATTAATTAAAAGCCCATTGGACTTTAATTAAATTGATGTTGGACGTTAATCGGGCTTTGCGACCCGTTGCGATTAAATTTGGAATTTAAGTCGTAAAAGGTTTATTATTAAAGTGTTGTTTTTAATTTGGAATTAAATAGTGAATTAGAATTAAATACAAATTGAATTGGATTTAATTGTGTAGTTTAATTCAATACAAGAATTCGTACTTTAAGTACTTATTCGCAAAAATGAGTTTGACTCGAGCAAAATCAAATCGATGTTTGAACATTGGATGATCACTAATTATCAGATTAATTAATTTTATTAGATTGATTGATAACATGCTTGTGTGAATACATGGTTGCGATGCATGAATAATGTATATCGGATGGATATTAGATGTGTGGGACAATTTTAGAAATTGTTGTAATAAATTTGATTTATTAATTGGACCTGCGTGTCCAGCCTTATTACTCTCATTTCTTTGTATTCTCTTCTCACCTATTCCCCTCAATGTAAATGAGGTTTCTTTAGAAGTGTAGTGTAACGGGTAAAAGTAATACTTATGCTAGCGGGAGAGAGAAAGTGAGAGATTTGATCTAGGATCAATGTGTAAAGTATCCATCTGCATATCATTATTATTTTACATATGCGCTTTATTATGTGTTTAGAATGCATGTTTAAGGGTGTATGATGATGATACCTTAACAAAGATAATAAATTGGTTGCCAATTTGCACACGACAAATCCTCGCTCAATATTAAGTGTTTTTCCTTCCATTGAGTGATTCTCACTCAAGATATAAGACGACATTGGTTTGTTGGCCAAATTCAAGGCCTTTTTCTGTCGAGGATGTGTTTGAATCACGAAGGCTTTGTTACATGTTAGTGTCTTGTCCAAGTTGTGGTTTGTTGGCCAAAGTCAAGACCATTTCTTGTCCATCGACATTGATTACGAAGCTTTCCATGGTCAATGGGTCCCGCTTAACTGGGATCACTAAGTTTGTTGTGCCAAAGCCAAGGCTTAGTTGATTCAGAGGAAAAAGGTTAGGTTATACATTGGATGTATTGGCATATATAAGATATATGTTTCGGACTTGGATGTCCCCCTACCGGATCTAGGAATTGGATTGGATCCAATCGATCTTAGAGATCTACCTAGTTAATTATCATACAATTTGTTGGCCAAAGTCAAGATTGTGTGATATTTAACGGGATCCTAGCCCACTAGGAAACGCGCTTTCTCGAGTACTCGACAGAGGGTTAGAGGCTCGCCGAAAAATAGTGGGAGGCAAGAATTGAATTCGCAATATTCGTTCAATTACTCGCCATACGCGCTCATTCAAATATCATTTGTCGTAATAAATTAAATGTTAGTTGGACTAATATTTAAATGTTGTTTTAATAAATAGTTGGACTATATATTCAAACTATTCATTTATAGTTGATTTTATAATTGGATTATAGTAATCAATATAATTGATTTTATTCTATTAAAGTATATTTGATTATATAGTTGGACTATAGTAATCATATATTAAATAGTACCAAAATCGTTGATCAAATAGTTGGACTATTAGAATCAAGATAAAAAATGAAAGATTGACGTTTAATATATAATCCTAGGGAAAAATGATTAAATGGTTTAATTTTCAAATTGGGAATAAAGTTTCAGGATGGTCCTGGAAACTAATAATAAGTTACTTTATTTGATCAAATAACATATTAAGCCTTAAGCCCGGAGTTAAGCAAACAGTAGAGCATAATCTTTGGAAGATTATGTGATGATAACTTTAGTGCTTAATCCATTAAGCTTGTCGCAGTAGACTCCTTAATTTCTGAATCAGAACTAAGGATTAGATCCTTAAAGTATGATAAAGAAATTAAAGGATCTTCAAAGATCTATTTTAGATTTTAGAAATACTAAATTGCAATAAAAACTCTTGGAGGGTTAATGACTATTCTCAATGAGATAAAGTCAAACTTTGCAATTAGGCAAGTAGCGCTAGTCGCACTTTACTTCAATATTCTAGAAGGCCGAGGCTAGTCCAAAGGCTTCTGGAGTGTTGAAAATGGCAAAGGCAATATCATTATAATCTTCTGGGAAGATAAATGACATATCTCAAAATGTCTGCTAAATGTGGCAAAAAGGATCGCGGATGGAAGCGTGACTGCCGTTTGGACAAAGCAGACATGAAGGAATTGAAGATGAGCAAGGCTCTAACTTCAAATATGTTTGTCACAGATATATTCACTACTAGTATTAAAATTGGAATTTAAATACTTAATGTGATAAATATATATATATTGATGTTCAGAATCTGTTTTGAACAGGGTACTGTCTTCAGTTGATATTTTATCTGCGAATTGGAAACGGGACGGACGAAAGTCGCTATTTTAACCGTAGATACCTAAGTTTAGGAACTACCATTTGGGTGTGTACCTAAATTTGGAAAGTATTATAATGCAACTAGTTTGACTAGATACATTATCTCTATATCAGTGTATAACCCGCTGCGGGTGGACCTTTATATTCTAGAACACTAAAGTATTTTATTATATAAAGATGATATTGAGATAAACACATTAGATGTGAATAACAGAATTTATATTGTGAATATAAATAAATCTCAAATATATAACATGACAAACAAATAGCTCAAACTGATTTGATCAGATGAAAACTTATTATGGCATTGTTGTCTGGGACACAATTAAACAAGAATCGTATATCCGCACTTTTGAAGAGTGGATGCTAGGACTGATTTGATTATATTCAAATAAAGTCTACGAATCTAGTTTATTGGGCAAAGTGCCTAAAACACTATTTTCTTGGTAAAAGTGCAAATGCCACCGACTTGTTAGCCCTAGTTCATAGTGAAACAAGTGGGCCCATGTCTAGCTAGGCTAGAGGTGGATATGAATATTTCGTGACCTTTACGGATGTGGCATCGCGTCATGGTTATGTGTTTCTTTTGAAGAACACAAATCAGAAACTATAAAGTTTCGACACGAAATAGACAAACAGATCGGCTATAGTATTATACAGTCACGATAAGACCGTAATGGAAAATACTTAAGCAATAAGTTTCTTAAATACTTGAAAGAGTATAGTATTCTTTCAAATGAGGACTCCTCCCGGAACACGTCAAAGTGACGGGTCCGAACCGAGTAACCAAATTTTCTTGGACATGATAAGGTTAATCATGAGTTGCTCTGAGCTACCATTTCCTTCAACGGATAAGTAATATAACAGTGCAGAACTTATTTTGAATAAGGTTCTATAAAATCTGTTTGACAGATATCATATTAGATATGAACAGGAAAGAAATCGGGTTTCTCATTCTTGTAAATTGGGGAATGCTGGCATATGTTTGGATGATACCAAACTAAAACCCAAATTGGATAAGTGCCAATTGTAGGTTATCCTAGGGATACCATAAGTATAGTACTTATACAACTCACAAGAGAACAATTAGATTGTTGCTCGCCATGCGGTTTTCCTAAGAGGAATACCGATATCCAGTGGTAAGTGGGAGGATAGTAAACTCGATGAAAATCGAGAGTAATAATGTTCAAGGCACCGAATCTTAATGGAACATAAATAGTTCATCAAGGATGAAACTATTCCAATAATCTTCGAATACACAAGAACCGTGTAGTTCGGATAGAGTCAGAAAACAACCTGGGGTATGGGTTTCTGATCTCACCTCATAAAGATGTCTATCTTATTGAGGAATACCAACTGACTACGTATGAGGAAGTGATACAAGGTATCGACTCCCTATTATGACAAAGTGTCATGAATCCGAAATGGATTCCATGTATATCAACATGTTTAAAACTAGTTGATGTACCGCAAGGCATTGTGCTTATTGGTACTATAAGTCTTTAAGGAAGACGTACATGGATGGCAACATACCAATGTATAAAGCTAGGCTTTTAGCGGAAAGGTATCTTTATAAACATTGTGTTGATTACGATTCAACCTTTTAACTATTACCATGGTAAATCCATTTGGATAATGCTTGCTAAAGCTGCATATTTCATTTTGAAATGTGGCAGCTTGACAGGAAAATCGCTTTCCTGAAAAGGAAACCTTTTGGAGGATGTTTACAACATCCTGTCGATTTTACCGTACCATAACAAGCAAACAAGGTTTGCAGGTTATTCGATCCATGTTTGGATTGAAGCAATCATTAGGTTCTTGGAATTGTCGTTTTGATGTAATCATAATAGTTTATGATTTAATTCAAAACAAAATGATTCTAATGTATATAAGAAGGTTAGTGGGAGCGTACTGACAGTGACTGTCCTACAATAATGATAATATGTCATTTCTTGGAAATGATATTCCCATAAAATAACTATCGGCGAAAGCTTGGCTTTCGAAAACTCTCTGTGGAATCGTACATTGAAAAATGTACGCGACCTGGTGTCTCATACGCTTTGAGCATATGGATTCACAAACAGGCCAATCCGAGTGATAGTCACTGGATTAAAGTTAAGAACATCCGTAGTGTCTTAAAGAACTAAGGATGATGTCTTAATCTTTGGAGAAGAGAACTTGAAGTGACTGGGATCATTACTGCAAGTTTCCTAAACCGATAAAATGACTATAAGTCGCAAACGGTACTATACAGTTTGAAATACGGTACAGTGAGCTGGAAATCTTCCAAGCAAGATACTGTTACCGTATAAACAACAAATGCGGGTTATTGCTGCAGCTGAAGCGGCAATAGAAGTAATTCTGGGTCGATAATAAATCTAATTAGATTAGATATAATTCTGTTAGCAGCTGAGTTAGACTTGAGCACAGGCTAAAGAATTCATGGTCTCATCAACGATCCAGATACATACTTCGATATTCATCTGATTCGTTCGGATCATACATCGTGGCGATGTGATGATCGAATAAATTGCATCAGACGATAATCATGCAAATCCGCTGACGAAATTTTTTCTCAGCAGTTTGAGCCAACCGTACATAGTTCGGGTGTAAGACACTCGAGTGACTGGTTATAGGCCAAGTGGGAGATTTTTGGACAATTATGACCCATAGCGTCACTATTTGTACATATCATGGTGTTGTTGTACAAATTAACTATGTGACAAAGGAGATTGCACTCTTATCATTGTGATTAGATCACCTAGATGTATAAATGATAGGAGGTCCCTGTGATTTGTTCCTGGATTGAGAATGATATGAGACAGTATCAATCCACGAAGGATAAATCATTAAATATCCTAGTCAGAGCATTATCGAGATTGGACATCGATGAATGCGTAAAAGACTAGTATTACACTTGTGCGTGTTGTGAGGGCACAACGGCATAGTTCTCATATATTTGGGTATAGGATACTCACGCAAGTGTAATATGAGGGGTTGTGTTTCACCGATGGTACGGGAAACAGCTTCGCTCTGGATAAGACCCCTCGGAATTCCATTGGTAGTATGACTATGTGTCTATAGAAATCCGAAATCAGGTAGGTGTATTTGTCTTAACCTGAGACTTGCACCGCTAATGCATACGACAATCAGTAGTCCAGGGCTTTAACAAGTTCTGTGTATGCCAATACTGGGTATATTGAGAATCGTAGTGTGTTGGGTGTGATGTCAAGACGGAAGTGTCACTCCAGTCATATGGAGTTGATGATCGCGCAGGAATACAGAACTGGTTCTCTATATAAGGTTGCAACCATCGGGATAATATGACTTGGTCATGATTATCCGATATTAAAGAGACTAGTTGCTTGTCATCCGATATATGCTTCGTACGGGGCAGACACTGTACCATCCCCAGGCCTCGCATGTGATCATCTGATACTAGAAAGAAATACGCAATACTACGTATATTACGCCTGATAAAGATCCTTTATTCCTGTAAGGATATTTCTGGAGAATTGGGTAGGCATGGCGCTTTGCTAGAGGCCAACCTTGTCTTGTAAATCGGTAAAACGTAGTACGAGGTACTTACGTGTTCGGATAGTCCGACGACCGAATTTACTGCTAACATATCCGGGGATCTCATGGGTCGCTTCCCAAAGATTCACCGATGACATATAACTCGCACTCTAAATTAATCTGGGATTAATAAGAAGAGAGAGAAAATTAATCTGGGATTAATTGCGGAGATATTTTATCTGGGATAAAATATCAATTAAAGAAAGAGAACTATTAATTTGGAATTAATCGGTAAATTAATATATTTGATATATTAAACGAAATTGGATTTCGACGCAGAATTAAAATTAGATTTTAATTCGGGCGAGCGAATTAATTTAGAATTAATCCGTTAGCAACGTGAATAGTGATTTCGTTAGGCGTAATCATTTAATTACGACGCAACGGAAAATTCGTTAATTTGGAATTAGCGAACCGAGCCCGAGATTATTTGCGAGGCATCGCATTTGAATTCGAGTGCATGCACTTCAAATCAAGCGTCATCAAACAAGCAGTCCTCTCATTGATCAAAGCGTCAATTTAGTCGCATCTAGCGTCACATCAAACGTCAAATCATGTCACTTTGAGTGATTGTGACAATTGATTGAGTGATTGATGATGTGATTGATGAGTTGATAGATGTGACTGATGTTGGTGTTGAAAGCATTTATGCTTGACTTTGGAAGAGAAAAAAGATATAATTACTTTTGGAAATTAATGTTTGTGTATTAGATACACCTTTTCTCCACCAAAAGACATAACTCTCTCTTTCTTTTTTCTTCACTCCCTCTCTCACGCCAAATTTCTTCTGTTGTGAGGCAGTGAAACTGCCCGAATGATGGAAATAAAATGGGAAGCAAGAGTTGGTTTTATGGCAAAATCGCAAGTGCTAGCACACTACGAGACATGCGAAGGTGATAGGGAAGCCCACCCATGAGCCCGGACCATTCGACAAAGCTTGGAGCTTGAAGATGATCCTCAAATGGGCCGCAAATCAGAGGGCTGTGACAGTGAACTGCCGAACCTGTGCAGTGAGCAGAATGAAGTTTTTGTTCGTTTGCCGCGTCGCTCAACCGCTCGATGTAAGTATTCCGTGACTTCCTCGTTGTATTCGCACGTTTGTTTCATGTTTGTTATTCGATCCTATGGACCTAGAAACTCCAACAACCAATACATGTCGTATATCGTGACTTGGTCTAATGATTTATCCTAGGGAACCATGAGTCTCGGGAGACTCGTATAGACATGTAGGTGTTTATTTGATAAGACACTGAACGACTAACTAAAGGTTTCCTAATAGATGGTACACCAACGTCAATAGGAACCTTCTCAATTTGAGCGAGCATAATGGTCCCTTCGACTTGAGATACCACTGTGGATATATGAGCTATCCTCCACACTTTGATGGCAGTCACATCAACGATTTAGTCATGATCAGACCTCCGCTTGTTCTTTGGGTGTGGACTGATGCTCATAATATCTTGTGCGTATCAAGACAGGATACGTCAGTCCTGTGTACAAGGCATAGGCATCCAGCACGTGTTTACGATCTAGTAAATCCATGGCCGTGGTATAACTTCAGAAATTAGTTTCGAGTGTTATTTAGAGATCGTAAATTAAAAGTCAACAGTATTATATCGAACAGATTTGACATTCTTATCTATATCTCAGGTATAATACGGATGACATGCGACGGAGGGATTATACGTATGCTATGACCTCGACTTGCATAGTTTAGCGAGATTATCTGTAGTCGTCATAATCCATGAGTAGGGTGGATTTTGGACACGAAATTAGATTTCGTGACGGATAGACTTAAACTTAGAGAGTCCCATAATATGAAGTGTACTCGTTGAGCACTTGGGCAACTCGATATGAATAATACGGATTATTCATATACTTCTTCGGATTAAATGAGTTAATTCGGATCGTTTAATTGGTTTAAACGGTAACACATGCATTAGGGGATTTTATCCGCTAATAATTATTGTGTATTTTTTATTTGATACATAATACGATTAGATACACATTAATTATTCGTCAAATGAGATTTCGACACAACGCCCATAAACATATTATTTGTAATGTATTTGTGAATTAAAAAAATAAAAAAATACATATATAATAATAATTACATTAATTAATTATTTGGATATTTAACTGTTAAATATCTAAATTTAATTAGTAAACCTTTTCCATAAGTGTTATGGAATTTGTCCATTTATTATTGGGACACATGGCATGATTTGTATTAGACCTTATGAGATTTGACAATTATATCTATGTCTCTGATATTTATCCGGATACTTATGATGGAATGATTATAAGTATGTGAATATCTCAACTTGTATGTGTTTCGGCGAAAATATCCGTGATCATCATAATTTACGAGTTGGTGAATATGGACACATAATTGGATTCCTTGCGTGATAGATATACCTGAAAGTTAAGAGTCTCACATAATTGAATACTCTTAAAGCCCTATAGTAACTTATAACGAATAAAATTAATTATTGGGAAATCGTTTAACGATTAAACGAAAATTACACATGCGGGGGACGGGGACATTATTAATTTCTAAATTAAATGTATATGTATTAGATACATAATTTGATTGGATACACATTAATTAATTATCAAATGATTAAGGAACACATGTAATCACCAATGAATGTATTTTATCATTTGGTGTAAATGTAGAAATACATTATATATCTAATTAAATGAATTAATTGATTAAAAGGTTATTAATTGATTATTGATTGAATATATATATTATAGATAATAATATATATATATATATATATATATATATATAGATCTTTTATGAATATGACATGTGTTATATATATTTTAAATGGTGACATGTGGCTTTATTTGGTGTGAGTGAGATTATATATTTCTTTTCTTTGTGAAATTGTTTTTGAATAATATAATATTTTTCTCTCTCCCTCTTGGCAATTTTCAGCCACACATATATAAAAAGGGGAATGTTATTTTCTTCTAACAATAAAACAAGAAGACCAAAATAGTAAACCCTAAGAAAGGGAAAAAAATTAGTAAGATCAAAAATCAAGCTTTAGTTTAATGATTTTGGAAAATTTAAGGGAAGTTTCTTAATCCTTTAAATATGAAATTGTTTCCCTTTGCTTATTAGAATACATGAGATGTATCTATGATTTTTTTTTACTTCTCTTGAATATGGGTTTTGCTTGTTCGATGCTTGTTGGGGGGAAAAATATGCATGTCTGATGAATCTTTAAGCTTAATTAGTGTTATTAGAGTTAATTTCTCAAGGAATTGTAAGTTGTCATTCTAGAGGTTTTATGCCATTTTATCGAATCCTAAAATTGTTCTTGAGTATTTTTTGTTGTGGTGAGGCATTTAGAATATTGGAAAGATTAGTTTAAAGTTAGATTGAAAGTCAATTTTGGTGTAATTTGATTAATTGAATTTTTTAGGGTTTATGTCTAATACTAAAATTGGGGGTTTTCATTTTATGGATGTATTAGTATATTAAAAGTATACTAATTTGGTAGAGTTTTGGAAACACTTAAATATGTAATTGGCACTTTTGGACTAAAATGAGTAAAATGCAAAAGTTTGCATATTTTTGGTAATTTCGGGAAAATGGTATTTTGGACATTTCTAAATTTGATTTGAGATTCAATATTAAAATAAATAGTTTATTTTAATATTCAAAAATCCAATTTTTCACGTTCCGCTGCGATACCCGATAAAATCGTAGATACGCCAATAGTATGTATGTATATATGACCGGGAGACCTGAAGTTTGATCAAATAAAAGAAATGCTAGCTGATCATTAGAGGTTTCCTGTTCCAATTTTAACAACTGAGACTTGTTATTTTTGAGTATTGAAAAACAAAATCCTCCTTTCCATTAGGTGGGATCAATTGCATAAATTCTTTGACATCATTGTGCTTTATGAAAAACATGCAAGTTTCTATGAACCTTGATAAATAGATATTTAAATATGAGAATCAATCTCACACTATATATATGTGTGTGTGGTTTTAATCTCTAAGCATAGATTTCTTAAACTAATTAACATGAGAGATCTTGATTAATAAAAATAATACACATGTGAATGTACGGATATCAATATTGCACCTTTGTTTGTGGACTATGTGTGTTCAGACTCTGATTAATGCAAGCTGTGTGTGCCAAGCAATTGACAAACCTTGGAAAGCAGAAACACTGTAAAAACGATTAAAAAATTCATTCTTGAAATTGGTTTTATCAATGACTCAACAAACAAATGCTATTAAAGAATGTTGTTCATACTCCTCTTGGGATCACATTACATCTTTGTGAAAATGAATTTCTAACTTTACACGATTTACATGACAGGTTTAACTTGCACGACCTTTAAGTTTTAATTTACTATCCGTTTAGTCACAGGTTCAATTTTTAGAAACAATCTCTTTCTGAAAAAATAGGAATAAGATTGCTATATATCAATCAGCGAAAACCTTGTGTAAGGGTACTAATTTTATTATCTAGTTAGATTCCGCCGAGAAGAAGATAAGATAATAAGCAAGTAAAACGCCAAATAATAGCCGGCTTGTTGCTCCTAAGGCTTTCAAACAAAAAAGTGAAATGCTCTGCTAAAGTACTTTCAAATATAGATATGAAGCAAGAACATTTTTTTTTTTTTTTTTTTTTTTGGAAACGATGATGAAAACCCGCCACCAAAACCACCCATTATGGGCCGCGGCACAGGTAAAACCACCGGCTATCCCAGGCTCTTACAAGAAGTGCACCCCTGGATTCGAACCCAGAACCTCAAGGTGAGATCC
>SKCR01025506.1:0-37380 GCA_019454045.1 Zanthoxylum bungeanum
TGACCCTATGCGGAATTTAAACACAATAAACAGGACAAGTCCTGATTACTGTTACAATGGAACCTCAACAAGCAACCACAATAAACAACAAATAAAATATGCTGCAAATATTAAATAAATAACAGAAAGTAAAGCAGCAAATAAATCAAACCACATAAAATCAACACAATAATTTTGGTGACGAAGTGGAAAACTCGTGCGAGTAAGAAACCACTCCGGGTATATCGGCTACCAGCCCAATCCACTATATAGAGAAAAACTTATAGCGATGTTCAAGACCTCTGGTGGCAACTCCACCGACTCAAGTACCTCAATACTGCAAGAACTCAAGGCAACTCCCCAAGCCCGCGACCCACGATTTTCTTCAGAACCTCTAAAGTCTCTGAGTATATTGTATCACCTCTGATGCCGGAACTCCGACTACCAAACTTCCTCCTAAAGAACTCTAAAGGGTTAGGAATTTTGGGTTAAGTTGTGTTGAAGGTTTATCAAAGAAGGATTCACACATTTAACAAAGAAGACAAGAAAATATAAAGAGTCTTCAAGGTGCAATCAAATAAGGTTGAAAGCTTTGAGAGATTTTGGCTCAAGGAAAATGTGTTTCAATCAATGAGGATGGCAGCTACATGTTATATTTATAGGTATGGTGAAAAACTATGATTTTTCAAGGTGAAAAGGCACAAAAACGTGTTCAGATCGCAATCGCGTTCAAATATTTACTCGAACACACCACGAACACGTGCCTACTGAAAAGACTCGTTCGAATGCCACTCGAATGCACCATAAACGGATGCTCTCTAGAATATCCCCGTTCGAACCCAACAAGAACGTGCCTCGAACGTTTGCTCTTTGGAATGATCTTGTTCAAACCCAATAGAGAACGTGCCACTAACGCCACACGTTCGAACCAAACAACGAACGTAGCATTAATGCCAATGTTCGAACGCTGCAACGAACGCACCTCGAATGCATGTCTGATGCACAACAGCCAAATACCAGTCCAATTGCACCAAATACTTCAAGACTTGTTACAACTCAATTGAACTTGTTTTGTTACGGACATTGCCAATAAAAATGGAACTAACACATGAGTCTTGAGAGACTCGTATAGACGTGTAGGTATTTATAGCGGATAAACACTGAACGAATCATCAGAGATTCTTAAAGGAGGGCACACCAATGTCAATAAGAAACTTCTCGGGTGAGTGAGCATAGTGATTCTTTGACTTGAGATACCACTGTGGATATAAGAGTTATCCCCCATACTTAGATGGCAGTCACGTCACCGATCTATTTAGATCAGATCTCCGCATGTTCGTTGGGTGTGGACTGATGCTCAGGATATCCTGTGTGTATCAAGAAATGATTCGTCAGTTCTGTGTACATAACATAGGTATTCAATATGGAATTAGCAATCTGTTAAATCCATGGGCCCGTGGTACACTGTAGAAATTAGTTCTAAGTGGTATTTAGAGATTGTTAATAGAACGTCGACGTGATTATATCTGTAGAGTTTTGACGTTTATATCTATATCTCTGGAATAATCCGGATACCTGTGACAGATGGATTATACATATGCAATGACCTCGACCTGTATGGTTCATAGAGTTTATCCGTGTTCATCCGTGTTCATCATAATTTATGGATGTGTAGATTATGGACACAAAATTTATTTCGTGATGGATATGCCTGAACCTATAGAGTCTCACTAATGAAATATATTCGTAGAGCACTAGGGAAATTTTTATGAATAATACTGATTATTTATAAGTCATTTAACGGTTAGACGAAAAATACATGCAAATGGACCTAATGGTCATTTCCTTAATTAATGTGTATTTGTATTTAATATTTGATTTTATTAAATACACATTAATAAAATGTCAAATTATGATTTTTGACATATATGATTGATATATGTATTTTGATTATTTAATGTAAATATAATACATATATTTAAGATTGTATTTAATTATTTAATTATATAAATATTATATGATTAAATTAATTAAAGAGATAAATATCTTAAGTAATCATTCACCTTTTAAATGGCCATTTTTGATTAGATACATTTGTATTTTTTCATTAAATGCTTTAATGAGAAAATTTCAAAAGTCAAGTTTATCTTTTCATTTAATTTAATTGAAATAAAATTAAAATATCATGATATTCTATTTTCTTTATTTTTCGACAATAGTGTGGAAAATATATAATCTTTTTTTCAATTTTATTTTTCATAATTACAAGTTACCAAAATACATTACAAAAAATGGTTGAGGGCAAAGTTGAAGAAGAAAGAAAAGTTTAAACCAAAAATCAAGATTTTATAAGTATTTCTTACTTTCTCAACTAAGAAATTGTTTCTAATATTCTTAGCTTCAATATGTGTTGCTAGGATGTTGTCTCTACTATTTTAGTTTGTAATTAAATTATTGGAACTTTTTTGAAAAGTGCTTGCATGTTTGATGAACAAAGAAAGCATGAAATTAGTTCTTAAGCTTTATTTTTGATTATTTAGTAATCGAGTTGCCATTCTTATATTATTTCAAGTAGTGAGACTTGTTTGGTGTGTTAAAGAATTGATTGAAGTGTTGAATTTATTCAATTTAGTGTAAATTGATCAATTGGAGTAATTTGTGAAATTAGGGTTCATAACCTATTCCAATTTTGGGGCTTTTCATATTTGATGTATTATGATGTATATTAAATTTGGGATTGATTGGATTTGATCTTGACTTGTTTTGAACAAATTAGACCAAATTGATCAAACCTGAAACTTGCTGGTTGCTCTCGGCAATTGTAAAAAATTTGGGTTTTGTGTTGCAATTTTTATTTTGATGTATTAGACATGTATAAATCATTTTGGGATTGATTCGGAATCACTTAAATATGTATTTGATAATTTGAGGACTAAAATGAACAAAATATAAAGTTTGAGGGGTCAATCGGCAATTAAGAAGAAATTTAATTTCTTGGGTAAAAATTTCAGATTTTAAGTATTGAGTGATTAAAATAAATAAGTTTATTTTAATTACCTAAGAAAAAAATTTTAAAATCGGAAAATTTTGATTTTCCGCCTTCCGCTGCGTTACCCGAGTTTTCCCTCAAAATCCCAACAATCTGGACACTGGAAGAAGGACTGTCAAGAGCTGAAAGGAAATGCGGGACCCTCAGGTACGCTTTATATTTTCCAATTATTGACATCTCATTAGCCTTAGATGCAAATAATGGATGGATGTCAAACACTAGCACTCTTACTCATATTTGCAACTCACTACAGGTAATGAGGGTAAGAAGAAGACTGAATAAAGAGGAGATCCATCTTAGAATTGGCAATGGCGAGACATTGAATGTCAAGGCCATATGAAAATTTATTTTAAATCTCTCAAATGGATGTAAATTAGATTTGCATGACTGTTATTATGTTTCCTCACTTATCAGACAAGTATATCACTGCCAATATTAGATAAAGAGAGATATAAAATAAATATTAAGAATGAAACTTCATGTTTGTATGATAAAAATAATTTATTGAAATGTGAATGTTCTTTATTTAACGGTCATTATGTTTTGGAAATATGTAGAGATGTCTTTAATGTAGAGGAAAATACAAGTAGGAAATATGAACTAAATAATACTGAATTATGGCATATGAGATTGGGCTACATAGGTGTTAGACGTCTATCCAAATTGGTAAATGATGGTTTGATTGAAAATCTTACCTTAGATCCTTATCGGATTTGTGAGTCATGTATCCAAGGAAAGATGACAAATGCCTCATTTCTTGGTATTGGACACCGTGCTGAAGATTTATTGGAATTAATACACATCGATGTGTGTGGTCCATTAAATCATGCCGCTCATGATAGTTCAACATAATTTGTGACTTTCATATATGACAAGTCTGGATATGGATATATATATCTGATGAAACATAAGTCAGAAACATTTGACAAGTTCAAAATATTCCGAAACGAAGTAGAAAAATAAACCATTAAATTTATCAAGTGCCTTAAATCAGATCGAGATAGTGAATACATGAGTGAAGAATTCAAAATTATTTAAGGGAGAACGAAATTCTCGCCCAATATAGCCCACCAGGAACACCTCAACACAATGGAGTGTCTGAGCGTAGAAATCGTATTTTATTGGATATGATGCGAACAATGATGAGCTATACATATCTTCCATATTACCTTCGAGGTTACGCTTTACTTACTGCTGCACACAAACTTAATAGATTTATATCGAAAGCTGTTTCTACGACCCCCTATCAGATATGGTTCAGTAGAATTCCAAGTCTTAGATATTTAAAGATTTGGGGTTGTCCTGCATACGTTAGAATCACGCAGCGGGATAAACTAGCACCCAGAGGGTATACATATAGGTTCGTTAGATATCCTGGAAACTCTTTGGAATATCACTTCTATGATTCTAAGCAACGAAATATATTTTTTGTTCGCTTTACCGCTTTTCTTGAAAATGAATTTTTGAGAAATAGTAGGAGTTGTAGAAAGATTGAACGTGATAAGTTTGATCCCAACAGTAAGGAACCTGAGATGGAACCAGATATCCAAATAGGAGAAGGATCTACAACACAGGTTCTACGTAAGTCGAATAGAATATCAAGGCCTCCTGAAAGACTATTTTTAGCATCTGATACGAGCCTTGATGTTCTCCTCTTGGAGGAAACAAATCTGACTACGTATAAAGAATATATATTGGATATCGATTCGGGAAAATGACAGGAAGCCATGAAATTTGAAATGGATTCAATGCATGACAATCAACTGTGTATTGGATGCATGATCACATAACTTAATGTTAAAATAAGGCTAATCAATTGTGTTAGGATACTTTGGAAGTATAAACACAACATGCTTATAAATTAGGTCAAAGATGTTCATGTATGACATGGAACAATTAATAAGAGTTTGGAACTCTAGATTAAAGCTTATAGCTATGACTACCATTCTAGATTCACTTGACCACCTTTAGGTGAACTAGAATTGTTCATGAGACATTTATAATTGGGATTCTAAAATGGTTTGTGATTAGATTCAAACATATGCATATAAGTATTTAGAATACATGTATGATAGTTGTAAAACATGTGTTGATAGTGGTTATGAAGTTACAAATTGGATTTTAAGTATATTTGAAGTATTGAGAGAAAATTGGAAGTGTTGATAGTGGTTATGAAGTTACAAATTGGATTTTAAGTATATTTGAAGTATTGAGAGAAAATTGGAAGTGTTTAGTAATGGTTTGAACTTGAAAATCACTTACTGTCCTGAGCGGCGTCGCGACGCAGACCATTGCGCGTCGCGACGCCGAGCTTCAAACACAGACGCATCGCGACACATAGACATCCGCATCGCGACGCCCAGACATCCACATCGCGACGCGCTGATGTTTACGTTCAGCATGCTCTCTATAATTTTGTAGCGTCGCGGCGACAAAGCTTGCGCGTCGCGACGCCCATAGCTGATTCATACTAAAACGAGTTTTTCTCCGTTCCGGAGTTTCCGGACTCCATTTTGGTCCCTTTGTTTTCTATACACTCGTAATGGAATATAATATTTCATTAAATATTTTAAAATTACACCTATGTGTGATATCCATGAGTTAGACCCACTTCCGTTGCGCGAGGCACCGATTCGACCCTAGGGGTTCCACAACTGCCCCAACACTATGGGTGTTCACGGGTCGCGTCTGGTCGGGTCGGGTTTTTTGAAATTTTGTTAGACCCGATCGGGTCGGGTCAAGGGAAAATCGGGTCGCGGGTCGGGTCACGGAGAAGTGGAACCCGATCGGGTTCGGGTCGGGTCGGGTCATTTTAAAAAAAATAATTTTTTTTAAATGAATTAATTATTTTGAAATATTAATATTAGTTATTTTATGTCCTAAATATATCATATATATAAAATTTTAATACAAAAAAGTAATAAACAAATGAAATAGTAGTAAAAACTTTAAAAATAATAATAAATATTTTAGAAAAATAATAAAAATTTTAGAAAAATAATAAAAATTTTAGAAAAATAATATATTTGTATAGGGTCGGGTCGGATCGGGCCAAGGGGATCAAACCCGTTGCGCAACCCAAAATTTCGGGTCGGGTCAAAATTTTGCAAATCTTTTTATAAACCCCCGCGGGTCGGGTCGCGGGTTGACCCGACCCTATGAACACCCCTACCCAACACAAACAACCATACGATGAGGACATTAAAGACGAGAACATGAAACTAATTGAACCAATTATGGAGGAAAATATTCAGGGGGTGAATATGACTCTATGAAAATTTATATAGCTAATTTTCTTAAATGAAGTACGCAATTAAACTCGGATATTTCTACTGATTTTTTTTACTTGATTCTACACATGTACCGGAAGACGATGGGGGGAAATAAAATTTTGAGGAACTAGGAACACTTGAAGAAGAGAAACATGAAGAAGCATGACACTCTCAAAAAGTGGCTCTTTACTCCCCAAGTATAAGGGTATCGAAGTAATAAAATAACCCGATAAGACCAGGGTCGATCAACACAGAATAGGTTTAGTAAAATAAAATAACAATTTGATTAAAAATAAAAAAAAAGACTTGATTTATTTGAAGTGATTGAAGAATTTTAAATTGGACTGCAACAATAAAATAAAATACTGGGGTTAGGGGATCCACCTTTAATATTTTTTTAATATAGAAATCTCACTTTCTATAATATATAAATTATCATTATTACCAAATTAATTTATTTCAAGAATTAATTATGCCAAAACATATAAAACCAGTCATAAAGACGGTGATAACTTTTGTCTATTATTCAAGTATGCCAAATAAATAAAACCAGCCATATAGGCGGTATTAAAATTTATCAACAATTAATTCAGATTTAAATTAAGTACTACTCATTAGATTATAATTTATATATCATAATATAAATGAGATTAATCTATATTTTCATTTTAAAAGCTTCACCCTTTTCCCCAGCGAAAATAAATTAGCTACTCATAATTTGAATAAAAACACACATAATTTTATTACTAAAAAAAAAAAGAAATTACAAGAAAGCTTTAGAAAAATAAAACATACAAGAGCTGGAAATCCATAAATTTTTAGAGAAAACTATGGAATCCAGACTGAAAAAATAAGGTGTTGAGCATCACTATTTATAGAGGGCTCATCACCATCTTTCCTTCAATTTGCATTGCAAATTGCCAAAATTGATGGTTTTGACAATTTGCAATGCAAATTGTCAAAAGTTCAGTGGATTGGCGTTTTAAATTTTTGTTTTGTTTTGTTTTGTTTTTTTCTTTTTGTTTTGAAAATGACTTTTACATATAACACACTTTGGTTTCTTTATCGATTTCAGTCTTGAAAACTTCAGAATTAAAAACTCTTGTCAACATCAAAGTTGTAGATCTTTCCGTCTTCTTTCATCTGGAACTGGAATCACTTCAATCCGATATCGGAGTAAAAAGGTATGGCCAAAATACGAATATTACACATAGTTGGAATTTCCGAAGTTGTACACTGTTAGAACGCCCTATTAAATTTATGGCCTCCAAAATCCAATTATCAAGTCCATTTTTCTAGATATGCATCCAAAGTATTATTTCACCTACATAAAATTTAAAAATCACAATAAACATAAATATAATTATTGGGGACAAAGTCTGAAAAAGAAGAAGTAGAGTTTAGAAGCCTGATTTAGTCAATTAACTTGGAAAGAATGGGGTCGATTTTTGGTTCATAAGCTAAGATTTAGTCAATTAAAGCATCAACTTTTCTTCCAGTTAAGAATATATCTTTTACTGATTTTGAAATAAACTCATTTCTTTTGGCATCTTCAAGAAATACAAAATGAAAATCGAAAAAATCCATCAACATTAAGTAGTCCAATGGGTTTTTGGTGAATGTTCAAGTTCATCCATGAAGCAACTGTGAATATTTCTTCCAACGTACCCAGCCCACCTGGTAAAGCAATAAAAACGTCAGCATGATTGATCATTTCAGCAAGTCTTTCAGACATACCTGAGACAATGCATTATTCTCCATTTGATTTTTCGATGAGATTTTTCTATGTCAAAGGTTTTGGAATGATCCCCAAAACTTGACTTCCACCTTCTTGCACGGCCTTTGAAACACATCCCATCAGTCCAAGATTACCACCGCCATATAATAAGTGCATGTTTCTTTCCGCCATAACTCTACCCAATTCTTGTGCAACCTCAACAAATTCTAGTTTAGTTCCAGAGCTAGTTCCACAAAAGACACAGATATTGGTGACTCATCGTTTTGAAGTTTTCTCCATTTTTTCTATCTCAAATAGAGAAATGACGAGCTGAATTTATAGATCCTGAAAAAGGGTGAGTAGTAAATGCACTAGTACTTGCAAAATGACATTTATCAGATAAACATTAAAATAGATTGTGAAAGTCAAAAAGTTTAGATACTGTCGAAAAAAGTAAAGGAAATCAAAACAGTAAATTAAAGTAAATGAAAACAATAATTTAAATAAAAGAAGTCAAAGTAATAAATTGAAAAATATGTAATGGTAGTTGTGATTGTGGCTCACATCTTCCTCTGATTTTACGTCCAGTAACGACTTGAACGCCCTCTATGGGTCGGAGATATGCTTCCCATCCAATTTTCTTATAAATTGGTAAACAAGTTTTTTTAAAGTCAGATTTCTGAGTCTGTATTGTTGTCTTTCTTTTTGAAATTGTGTATGGAAATTGTGAATTACTTGATGAACATGTCCACTAGGATGCGTCTCAAGAATCAATGACATATCATCTTAAGACTCCTTACTCAAGCCATCTCTAATGAATTGAATTTTATCTTTGTGATTGTCAAACACCATCCTAAAGATCGACAACGAGTGTTGCACATCCAGTGTGCACATTTATAACAAACACCTAATTGTTTTGCTCTTCATTTTTTAGCATAGGTATTTTTCCCTAAACCAGACATGTAAGAAATGAAAGAGTCAGATGACTCACCTACCAAGCGAACCTTTGCTTCAATTACCCAACGAATATCACCAGGAATACCATTTATCATAAGAAGCCTCATTCTTTCGGTGCGTGCTTTGTAAAATTTTCATCAGAGCATTTTGGGGGAGAGAAGGAAAATGTATGTGGAGTTTTGCAAGAGTTTCTTCCATACCTTGATGGCTCCAGTCTGAAGGTATGTTTCTTTCTTGATCGCTTATAAGAGAGGAAGAAATTTCCACATGATTGGTTTGTTCATCTCCAAGAGATGAATACTTCAATTCTTATGGCAAAGTCTTCAATTCCAATTTGGGTGCTTCTACATTTTTTTCTTCTTCCAGTGTTCCTAGCTCCTCAAAATTTTACTTCTCTCCATCATCTTCCAGTACCTGTGTAGAATCAATTAAAAATCATTAGGAGTATCCGAATCTATTTGCATACTTGATTCAACAAAATTAGCAGTATAAATTTCCATGGGATCAGATAAACTCCCATGAATATATTCATCCACAATTAATTCAATTAGTTCTATGCTCTCGTCTTCATTGTCCTCATCGTATGGTTGTTTGAACATGTTAAAAATATTAGGCTTCAATGTCATATTTCCAAAAGACAAATTCATGATTCCATTCCTGCAATTAATTAAAGCATTAGCTGTTGCTAAAAATGGATGACCAAGTATTACAGGAATTGGCTTACAACTGTTAGCTACAGGTTGTGTTTCCAAGACAATAAATTCCATATGATTTATGAATTTATCGACTTATATTAACACGTCTTCTATAATACCTTTCGGTGCCTTGACTGATCTATCGGTAAGTAAAAGAGTAGTAGAGGTTGGTTTTAACTCACTAATATTAAGTTGTTGGTAAACCGAAAATGGAAGCAAATTGACACTGGCTCCAAGATCAAGCAAAACATGTTCAATTTTTTAATTTCCAATAATACAAGAAATAGTTGGATAACCAGAGTCCTTATATTTCAATGCGTTATTGGTTGAGAGTATGGAACTTAATTGTTCAGCTAGAAAAGCTTTCTTTCTTATCTGATGTTTTCTTTTAACGGTGCATAAGTCTTTCAGAAATTTGGCATAAGATGGTAGTTGTTGGATGACATCTAACAAATGAATATTGACCTTTACCTGTTTGAATATTTCATGTATCTCTGGGAAATGGTTCAATTTATTTGTTTTTAATGCTTGGGGAAATTGAGGTGCATGAAAGAAATTATTATCATTAACGACGGGTAATGGGTCATCAACCTATTCCTTACCCTCTGAATCTAATTTATTTTCAGCTTCGCGAGGTTCAAGAATAGGTCTGTGGATGACCTTACCACTGCAAAGAGTAATGACAGATTTGACTTGGTCTATGTGTTGACTACTAGAACTACCACCGTGAGGATTTTGATGAATTTTGGGGTTTAGCTGTGGCTGTGCGCGAAACTTTTCTTTCTCATTAATGGTCAATGTAAATGTGATTTTGGAGAAAATATCTTTCAGACCAATCAATGTTTGCACATTTTGGTTATTGATGGCTTCTTGTTTCTCAATGAATGCATGCAAGGTATCCTCAAGGGTTCTCCGAGGTGGTGGGATATATGGTGCATAACTCTGGGAATTTTGGAAATTCTTCTGTACATGGGGAATTTGTTGCAATGGTTGTGCTTGATTATCATTCATCCAAATGAAGTTTGGATGGCTTCTCCAACCATAATTATAGGTTTGGGAGTATGGTTTTGGTTTTGGTCTCTTGAAATTATTTATGGAACTGACTTGGTCATGAAGACATTCTTGCAAGGCTGGCAAGGTTAGGTAAACTTGTGTGACATGTTCATTTGAATTATAGATTTGACAGGTGATTTCTTGAACAGTCTTGACATGATCACAATTCTTCAATTCTAATGCTTCAATTTTTTTAGCGAGAGATGCATACTTAGCAGAAATGTCATGATATTCCCTAAGGTTAAACATACCTCTACCAGATGGTTGTGGTTTTATAGACGACTAATAAGTGCCAACTGTATCCCATTGTTGTGCATTCTCTACTATGTGCTCTACGTAATCTAGTGCATCTTCGGGATTTTTATCCCTAAACTCACCATTACACATCATTTCTACTACTTGTCTACATTGGGGTGTTAACCCCTTGTAGAAGTAGGCAACCGGCCTTCATGTTTCAGACCCGTGATGTGGACAAACATTTAACATCTCTTTAAACCTCTCACAACATTGGTAAAGTGTTTCCTCCGACTCTTGTGTGAAGGTTGGGATTCTTCTCTTAAAGGAGTTTGTTCTGTGAGAGGGAAATAATTTTTTTAGGAACCATTCTTGCAAATCATCCCATGTTTGGATGGATCCTGACCTAAGGTTCTGCAGTCAAATTTTAGCTTTATCCTTTAAAGAAAAGGGAAAAAACTTTAATTGAATTATTTTAATGCTTCAATTTTGGTATGTGCAAGTGCTGATAAGAATTTTCTGATTCTAGGCCGTGGAATGTGGATAAGAGTTGGATGACACCTTGCTTAAAATTAAAACGTGCTGCATCTGGGGGAAGAACAATGCAAGATGGCGATCCTGTCCTAATGGGATTCATGAATTGTCTGAGTGTCCTAGGATGATTAAGATCGCCATGCTGAGACTCATTTTCTTCCTGATCAACTGGATTTTCAACTCGGGCAAATGGATTTTCATTTTGGTTTTCGGCCATTTTGATAGGCGATGAAGGTGATGGAGACTCTCTATTTAATCTACTGCTAGATGATCGAGATTGGTGATTCATGCAACTTAAATACAAACTATATGCTAAAATTTATAAATACAAATGAAATACTTACAAAAAGAAAATAATAAACAAGTAGGAAAAAATTTAAATTTAAATTAAAACTAATAAAAAGTGAAAAGAAAAATAAATAAAGAAAATAAAAATGCAGAGTGATTTAGACCTAAAAAAGTCCTCCGATTCTTGTCAATTCAGATCTCAATTGAATTTCTCGTTCAACTGTCTCAATCTCTCGAATTAAGTTCTCACAAAAAATTATGGAATAATCTATAGATGGGGATGGTTCAAGAAATTCTTTGGCAAAATACAAGTTCCATTTTAATTGATTTTTTTTTCTTCTGTAACCTTGAAGAATTAAAAACATGGTCTGTCTGTATGTGGGATTTCTGGGTTCAGGATTCATTTAGGATCAATCAGGACATTTTGGATCTACAGAAATGCAAAGATGAAAGAAAATGAGATGCAGCAAAAAAATAAAAATACAAAAGTACAAAAAAAAAAAAAAAAAAAAAAGAAAAGAAAGATATATATACACAAAGATTATTCTATCTACAAAATTTATTCCCCGACAACGGTGTCAAAAACTTGACACGCTCAAAAAGTGGTTATTTACTCCAAAGTATAAGAGTGTCGAAGTAATAAAATAATCTGGTAAGACCATGGTCGATCTAAGTGGAATAAGTTTAGTAAAATAAAATAACAATTTGAGTAAAAAAAAAAAAAAGGCTTGATTTGTTTGAAGTGATTGGAGAATTTTAAATTGGACTGCAACAATAAAATAAAATACTGGGGTTAGGGGATCCACCTTTAATATTTTAAATATAGAAATCTCACTTTTTATAATATATAAATTGTCATTATTACCCAATTAATTTATTTCAAGAATTAATTATGGAAAAACATATAAAACCAGCCATAAAGGCAGTGATAACTTTTATCTATAACAAGTCCAGTTAGGTACTCAATTATGCCAAATAAATAAAACCATCCATATAGGTGGTATCAAAATTTGTCAATAATTAATCCAGATTTAAATTAAGTATTAATCATCAGATTACAATTTATATATTATAATATAAGTGAGATTAATCTATATTTTCATTTTAAAAGCTTCACTCTTTTCCCCAGCAAAAAGAAATTAGATACTCATAATTTGAATAAAAACACACATAATTTTATTACTAAAAGAAAAAAAAATTACAAGAAAGCTTTAGAAAAAAAAACACACAAGAGTTGAAAATCCATAAATTTTAAGAGAAAACTATGGAATACAGACTGAGGAAATAAGGTGTTGAGCACCTCTTTCCTTCAATTTGCATTGCAAATTTTCAAAATTGGTGGCTTTGACAATTTGCAATGCAAATTGTCAAAAGTGATTATAATTTTTGTTTTGTTTTGTTTTTTATTTTTGTTTTGAAAATGACTTTTACAAATAACACATTTTAGCTTCTTTATCAATTACGGTCTTAAAAACTTTAGAACTAGAAACACTTGTGAACATCAAAGTTGTAGATCTTTGAGTCTTCTTTCATTTGGAACTAGAATCACTTCAATATGATATCAGAGTAAAACGTTATAGCCAAAATACGAACATTGCACATGGTTGAAATTTCTGAAGTTGTACACTGTTAGATCGCCCTATTAAATTTCTGGTCTCCAAAATCCAATTATCAAGTTCATTTTTCTAGATATGCATCCAAATTATTATTTCACCTAGATAAAATAAAAAATCACAATAAACATAAATATAATTATTATTTAACAAATGTGCTTCATTAAGGGGATTAATGAAACTATAAGTGTAAAATGATTAATTTTTCTTTTAATAAATATGCATTTTTTAGTGTTCATCAAAGCACCCAAATTAGAATTAAAGATTTTGCCTGAAGGATTGAAATATACATTTCTTGGAGATAAACAAACTTACCATACGATAATTTTTCTTCTCTGACAAGCGATCAAGAAGGTAAGTTGTTAAATGTGTTGAGAAAACATAAATAGGGAATTGGATGGACTTGAAAAGATATAAAATACATTAATCCTTTAAAATGGACACGTAAAATATATTTCAAAAATAATGTCAGGACACGTAGACCACCCAAAAAAATGTTAAACTTTTACAAGAAATAAGTGGTTAAAATAGAAGTCCTTAAATTTCTTATTTCATTCAGCTCTTACATACCTGGTTTGGAGAAAAACGCCTATGCTAAGAAACGAAGAGCTAAAAAATTAGGAGTTTGTTATAAATGTGCATGTTGGATGTGCAACACTAGTTTTCGTTCTTTAGGAATGATGTCTAATAATTGTGAAGAAAAAAATCAATTCATTAAAAATTGCTTGAGTAATGAGTCATTAGATAATATATCATTGAATCTTGAGATGCATCCTAGTGGATTTGATAGATTGATTAGCAACTTACATTCATAATTTCAAATAGGAAGACAACAATACAGTCTCGGGAATCTGACTTTAAAAGACCATGTTTGCCAATTTATAAGAAAATTATATGGTAAGTATATCCTCGACCCATAGAGTGCGTTCAAGCCGTTACTGGACGTAAAACCAGAGGAAGATGTGAGCCACAATCACAACTATCAGTACATATCATTTAATGTTTTGATTTCCTTTTATTGTTTTAATATGTAACATTTCTTTTTAGTAGCAGTGTTGTAGTTTTAATCGTCAATTCCACACTAACCATGTGATGTCTTCTAAACTCTGTTTCTTCTTATTCAGACATTGGAGACAATGTCTCAATTTGATTGGGGGGATAGTTGACTAGATAGTTTATTTTTTATGTTCCATTGTTGTGTTTTTCTTTCAAAAAAAAATATTTTTTTCGTTTTTGGGTTGTTGTTTCATGTAAAAAAAAAAAGTTTTTATTATGTTGTTTTCGCTTTGCTGTTTTTTTTTTGTGTAAAAAAAATATATTTTATTTTGATTTTGTTTTGTGTTTTCAAAAAAAAAAACTACATACAAACTAACAATAATTTTTTGACTAACCAAGTTGAATTGTTATTCGGAGATGGCAGTGTAAGGAGTTTTCGCTTCTGACATATCTCAATTTAATTCGTAAAAAATTATTTTTATTTCTTTCATTTTTAATCATTTAAATTTGTGAATTCTCCATAATATTGATTAAATTTGATATTCATATTCTTATTTGACAGGTATTATCAACATACATGGTAACATATGAACATAGGTTGTAAGTGAAAATTTTATAATATTCAGTTCTCTACTTTGTTGGAGGTAGCACCTAAAGACAATGAAATTTGTGTTTTTATTTTAAAAAACTAATAATGTTTTTACTTAGTAACCATACATATTGCCTCATCAAGCAGTGATTGTTCGTGTAAATCGGTAGAGCTTGAGTTAGTTTAATAAAAAAAAGTGTATGAATAAGTTCGATTTCGTATCCTCTCTAACTCGAGCAATTAAGTCCATAGGGGTATTTTAACACTTAGTATATGAGTTAAGACCATCTGGTCTGAGAGTTGTTGGCCCAAAACTTGTTATATGAGTTAAAGAGAAAGCTTAAGAAAATCATACACTTCTTATTTTTAACATATGAGATCCGAGCAATTAAGTACATAGAGATGTCTTAACATCTAGTGTCCTAAAGCCAACTGGTTTGAGAGTCACTGGCCCAAAGCTCGCTACAAGGATTGAAGATGTATTATTACCCAAAAAATTTATTTTTGTATTTATAAATAAACTTTCATTGCAAAAAGTGTGAACTCTAATATAATTTTAGGATAAAAATATTACTCTTATTTCAACAAAGATCTGTGAATATTGTGGGCACAATGAATTGATTGATATATTATTTTATGTGTGTATGGAAGAAGGGTAAAAGGTACATGAGAATTTACTTATTTGATCATTTAGAAAGAAAGAAAACAATTATTAATTTGGATAAGAATTTGTCTTTCTTAAAAAGTTTTTAGCTTAAATTACTAGGGACTAGTAATAAGCCGGTTGGGGGTGTGATGAACACTAAAAAGTGCACATTTACTAAAAGAAAAATTAATCATTTTACACTTGTAGTTTTATTAATCCCTTTAATTTATACCATTTGTAAAATAATAATTAGATTTATGTTTTATATATTTTTATTGTGATTTTTATTTCTTATGTAAGTGAAATAATACCTTGGATGCATTACTAGAAAAATAGATGTGACATTTAGATTTTGGAGGCCGGAAACTTGAAAGGGCGTTCTAACAGTGTACAATTTCGGAAATTCCAACTTTGCGTAATTTTCGTAATTTGGCCATAACTTTTTACTCCGATATCGGATTCATGGGATTCCAGTTTCAGATGAAAGAATACTCAAATATCTACAACTTTGATATTTACAAGAATTTCTAGTTATGAGGTTTCCAATGTCGAAATTGGTGAGGACGTCAATGTGTGTTGCATATAATTTTAATTATTAGAAAATAAGTAAAAAAAAATAAAAAATTTGAAATGTCATAATCAACTTTAGGTGGATTGTGATCATGTTTGTAAAAATATCAACAAAAAAAATCAAAAAAAGTCAAAAAAGGAAAAAGAAAAAATAAATTAGTAAAAATTTATTGTTTGTATTTGATTTGGAAAGTTGTAATCAATAATTGAGAGATGAACACTTCTACTATAAATAGAGGTGCTCACCTCTAATTTTTCTTCATGCTTTCTTTCAAAGTTCTCTTGTAGAATTTGAAAGAAAGTGTCTTGTCTGTTTTAATTTTAAGCTTTCTTGTAATTTTTTTTTCTTTCGATAATAAAATTATGCATGTTTTTCTCATGAGTAGCTAATTTTATCATGTTGGGGTAAAGAGATTAATATTATTTATATTATAATACATAAATTGTAATCTGAATAAGTAATTTAAATTTGGATTAATTATTGACAAACTTTGTTACCGCATTTATGACTGGTTTTATTTATTGGCATAATTGAGAACCTAACTGGACTTGTTATAGACAAATATTATCACCGCCTTTATGGCTGGTTTTATATGTTTTGACATAATTAATTCATGAAGTAAATTAAGTGGGTAATAATGAAAATTTGTGTATTATAAAAAGTAAGATTTCTCTATATTTGAAATATTAAGAGTGAATCTCCTAGCCCCAGTATTTTAATTTATTGTTGCAGTTCAATTTAAAATTTTCTATCACTTCAAACAAATCCAACATTTTTATTTCACTCGAATTGTTATTTTGTTTACTAAATTTATTCCATGTGGATCGACACCGGACTTACCGGGTTATTTTATTCTACACTCTTATACTTGAGAGTAAAAATTACTTTTTGAGTGTGTCGGTAACCTACAATTGTCATTTTCAAAGAGATTTTATAATGAAAGGATTCTGTTATTTGATTTGTTTGGTAACATAGAATTGTCATTTTCAGAGAGATTCTTTAATGAAAGGATTTTGTATCTGCCATTATAATTTATTATCATTAAATTATAATGAAAGGATATGAGTCGTCAATTAAGCCACATAAATATAGTCATTTGGATACATTGACTTTCTTAATTTAACCATTCGTTATATTTTCTCACGGGCTCGGTATGTTAGGGACGAATATTGATCGGCGTAATCATATGCGTATAACGCAAGCGCACGTATCGTTCAAGTAGTATAAAAAATATCGATCCAACGAGGACTTAATACCTAATCTATTAATTTTATGAGGTCAAATGATTACTAGTATCTAACAAGTTGATTGATTGATTTGAAATGGTGATTATTCTAAATTTAAAAACAAGTAAATAAAATTGCACGAAAGTAGATTTAAGAAAATTCAATATTAAGAAACTATCTAGGGTTGTGAATCTTTCTAATATCTTTTAAAAGATGAAGTGGTTATTTCATATTTGTGTAATAAATCGGTTTACTAACCTGGAACACGAAATTATGCGAAAGCCTTTGTCGATGGTCAGACGCAAATACCCAGTATAACCCAATTGAACCATATGTCTATGTCAACCAAATTACCTGGATTCATTAAGTTTAAGTTCCGATTATGGCTACCCTCGCCTGACAGGTATATATCTATCCTGTAAGGAAATCTATTAAAGGGTTATCTATCCTCAAGAAAGATCGTGGACTACTAAGTCTAAGGCTGAAACCTAAAATTCTTTTGTCAAGTTTATTTTAGTTTTACCAGATCAATCTTATTAGTGACCAGTTAACAAGACGCATTAAGCTTAAGACTTAATAAGTAAACCTTTTAAATTACCCAAACTACAAAATAACCCATTATACCCAATTATGGCTACCCTCGCCTGACAGGTATATATCTATCCTGTAAGGAAATCTATTAAAGGGTTATCTATCCTCAAGAAAGATCGTGGACTACTAAGTCTAAGGCTGAAACCTAAAATTCTTTTGTCAAGTTTATTTTAGTTTTACCAGATCAATCTTATTAGTGGCCAGTTAACAAGACGCATTAAGCTTAAGACTTAATAAGTAAACCTTTTAAATTACACAAACTACAAAATAACCCATTATAACCGGTGATACTAGAATTCATCACAACCCTAGATAACTAACTTAGTTACGACACATAACTAGGGCTAGTAAAAACTTAAAATTAAAAGACATAAAATAAAATGCTGAAAAGTAAATGCGGTAAAGTAAAACTGAAAAGTAAAATTACAAAAATAAAATGCTAGGGTTAAAAGATCTACTTTTACTACTACTATTTTAGATATCTCCCTTAATATAATATATTAACTTGTGATAACATTACCAACCAGCCATATAGGCGATAACCTGATTAAGTCAAATTAAGTCCAACCAGCCATTACGCGGTAACAATATTTGTCCATAAACCAGCCATATAGGCGGTAAATTACCAACCGATCAATCATGCGGTATCCTTACTTAGTCAAATTAAAACAAATTTAATATCAATTACCAACCGGCCAATATAGCGGTATCATCATTAAGTCAAATTTTAAATAGTGAATATATTATAATTAGGGAGATTAATCTAAATAGCAGAAATAAAAGTTTTACCTTTCACACCCTAACAGTGAGAAATTACCTCCTCATGTTGAATAGTAAAAACTGAAAAAGTAAAAAAAAGTAAATTATTATTACAGAACGTAATTAAAATTAATTACAAAACTGAAATTTAAAGAAAACTAGATATAAAACTCTCTATTTACATCAGAGAATTCAGAGAGGAAGGTACATCTGAAATCAGAAAATTGAACTGAATTTATAGGCCTCGGTGAGGTGTGCGCGTCCCGACGCGCCACGTGTCGCACTTTGGTTGGCTACTTCAGATTCTTATTCGATGATGTGGCGATGTGGATAATTGACTCAATAATTGTGATGATGTGGCAGTGACGTGGCGGTGATGTGGCGATGATGTGGCCATAGTGATTGTCGGCACCGTAGGATTGCGACACGTGGCACGCTGTGATTGGTTAATGATGACGTGGCGAGTTGACTCGGTCAGCTGCTGATGTGGACGATGATGTGTCAGACACGCGGGATGACACGTGTCAACATGTGGCGATGGCGATTGTCGGCACCATAGGATGATGACACATGGCACGACGCACGTTAGCAGATCGGCTGTGATGTTGACACGTGGCAGGCGCACGTTAGCAAGTCAAACTTTTCAGATTCTGACATGTGTCCCCCGGTGCACGTTAGCAGCTCATGGTGTATGTTAGGCGTCGCGACGCCGAAGTCTTGCGCGGCGCGACGTATAAAATTACCAAATTGCCCTTTTGTCCGTTTTTCAGTGTTTTGGCCCCAAATCACCTCCAGAGAGTCCTGAAACTTTATTTATCTACAAAATAACACAAAACACATCAAAATATTCACAAAACTCAAGAAACTATACAAAATATTAAGTTAAATGAGTGAGAAATAGTGATATAATTACCACTCATCAAATATATAGATATTTTTCTATATCCGTTAGTTAGAAGGATCAAATACGTATATTAACATCTTCATTGAAATAAAAGTAAAATCTTCGTGTCAAAGGAAACTCGTATAAGGACCAATAGAGGCCGATACATTAAAACCGAATACGAATAAAATTTTTTTTATCTATTAATTGAATAAGATAGTCTATCTTGATTTATTAACCATAACCGAAATTTTCGGTTAAATAAAAGTGTGACCGATTTAACCAATTTATGACACATAACCATTAACCAATTAACCATTATATTTCAGTCGGTTATGGTTAATTCGGTTATTAACCAATCCAATAATAAAAATTTAATATTTTTTTATAAATTTTAATTAGTAAAATTATATATGATGTAGGTCGTTCTACCGATTTTTTCGGAACATTTCAACCAGTCGAACCACTAACGCATTAAATTTTTTGGACCAATAATTCGATCACATATCTGATTCTAAAAATACCGATTCTAACTAACATTTGATTAAATATATCTATATTTAATTACATGCGAGAGAAATATTTTTTTAAACTCTCGATGATTGTCACGGCCTCAGATTTCCTTCCAAACCTGCCATGTTAGAAATTTTAAGGGTCACGAATCCACCAAGATGCAAAATCTACACATTTGAAATTTTATGTATTTTTACCTTTAAATTCTTGAGAGAAATTAAAAATAGTCAAAACCAAATTGTTAATGCAGCTTGTCATTTGAATTTTATCAATTTTATTTTCGGGTAGTATTATCAAATCAATATAACTACAACCAATTGAGAGTTTACATGCAGACTATCTTAACTCTAAAAAATTAAAGGATTCGCACGCGCTAATATATATATATATATGGTTTAATTTTGGTTAATCGGTCGGTTCGATTATACGAATCTCATAACCGTAACCGAACCGAATAACCGAAAAAGTTAAAAATTTTAACCGTAATAACCGATTTAAACGAATTAACCGAACTGTAATAAAAAAATGGGCCGGAACGGTTCGATTAATCGGTTAAAACCGATTAATGCACACCCCTAAAAATAGATACATATACTAATACTCTTAACATATATACTCCACCAATTACTATCACTATTATTAAACAGCCATACAAGTGACAAGAAATTCCTATGTTCACATTGACAATAAGATAATGGTTGACTGAAGACTTGAAGTCAGGCCCCGCAAGACAAGAGAGAGAGACGACACTTTTGATTTTTGAGGTAATTAATTTACAGCCTCAACTATTAATTGTCATATCCCAATCTCACCAACCATTGTGGCCCCAAAATGAACCACTTTGTCCCCTCCCTTTAACGTTTAGATAGAGAATTTGGATCCCGAGCTCATGAATTGTGTTCGGCCAGAAAATAATATATGTACATATTTCAAGATATAATTGTACACATAATATATTAGAATAAAAAATAATTTTATCTTGTTGTGAATTTTTTTAATATTTATTTGTAATTATGTAACATATCATTATTCGTTCTGCCGTGCATGCATGAAAATTTGGAATAATCATGATAGATGGTCATATCCCAATCTCACCCACCATTGAGGCCCCAAAAATGGACCAATTTGTTTCATTCCTTTAACAAGTGGATAAATATTTTGGATCTGGTACTTAATTAAACTGTGTTAAAAAATTTATAATATATTTATCACGTGAAAAAGATTTATGTGGGATTGGCTCATGGATTTGATCCACTAATATTTTAACTTATATATATTGAATTCGAAATTAACCAAAAATAATAGAGGAAAAATTATTGATTAACACATATCATACATTCATTAGTTAGATGTATTGAATACGTCCCATATACAGAAATATGAATCCAGAACCTCATACACCGGTGCCAGTACGAGTTGAAGATGAGGTTGTCAGACAGGAGGGTACAGGTGATGAAGCTCCCAGAGATGATGATCATGATCAACCACCAGTACCAGAAGCTACACCAACAGTTCCACAGAGAAGGTCTGACAGAGACAGACGACCTTCAACCAAATACTCTGCATATGAGTATGTGCTGCTTACTGACGGGGGAGAACCCGAGAGCTATCAGAAAGCTGTGGAAACAGAGGACAGAGAAAAGTGGGAGGAAGCCATGCAAGATGAGATGAAATCTTTGCATGACAATCACACTTTTGAGTTGGTGAAATTGCCAAGAGGCAAACGGGCTTTGAAGAACAAATGGGTGTACAGGGTGAAGCAACAGGAGCACACTTCACAACCCCGATACAAAGCCAGACTAGTTGTCAAGGGATTCAATCAGGAAAGGCATTGACTTCGATGAAATCTTCTCTCCAGTTATGAAGATGTCATCCATCAGAGTGGTACTCAGCTTAGCAGCAAGCCTCGACCTGAAGTTGAGCAGATGGATGTCAAGACCGCATTTCTTCACGGAGATCTGGAAGAAGAAATTTACATGGAGCAACCAGAAGGCTTCAGAGTCAGCGGGAAAGAGGACTTTGTGTGCAGACTCAGGAAAAGCCTCTACGGGTTGAAACAGGCACCGAGACAGTGGTACGTGAAGTTTGAGTCAGTTATGGGGGAGCAGGGATACAAGAAGACTACTTCAGACCATTGTGTTCTCGTTCAGAAATTTTCTGACGATGACTTTATCATCTTACTGTTATATGTAGATGATATGTTGATAGTTGGCAGGAATCAATCGAGGATTGATAATTTGAAGCAGCAACTGAGTAAGTCTTTTGAGATGAAAGACTTGGGGCCAGCTAAGCAGATTTTTGGCATCAGGATCGGTCGTGATCGGAAAGCCAGGAAGTTATATTTGTCACATGAGGAGTACATCGAGAAGGTACTTCAGAGATTCCAGATGGACAAGGCTAAAGCGGTTAGCACTCCTCTTGCTACCCACTTTAGATTGAGTACACAGCAGAGTCCCTCTACTGAACAGGGAAGGGGGAAATGAAACAGGTTCCATACACCTCAACAGTGGGAAGTCTTATGTATGCCATGGTGTGCACGAGGCCGGACTTAGCACACGCAGTTGGATTGGTCAGCCGGTTTATGTCAAACCCAGGACGGAAACAATGGAATGCTATCAAATGGATCATGAGGTATCTTCGAGGCACATCCAAAATGAGGCTATGTTTTGGAAGCAGCGACAAACCAGTGTTGATAGGCTACACCGATTCAGATATGGCAGGAGATGTGGATACCCGAAAGTCTACTTCGGGGTATCTGATTACTCTCTCAGGGGGAGCTGTGGCATGGCAGTCGAGGTTGCAGAGGTGTGTTGCACTTTCTACAACAGAGGCAGAATTCATTGCAGTGACAGAGGCTTGCAAGGAATTACTGTGGATGAAGACATTCGTACAAGAATTGGGTTTCAAGCAGGAGAAGTACATTTTGTACTACGATAGCCAGAGTGCTATCTACCTTGGTAAAAATTCTACATTTCATTCGAGGTCAAAACATATCGATGTGAGGTATCACTGGATACGGGACGTCCTGAGCTCAAGTCTGTTAGAACTCTGGAAAATTCACACCGACGACAACAGTGCCGATATGTTCACGAAAGTTTTACCGAAGGAGAAGCTTGAAATATGTCGTGCTATAGCCGGGATGACAAAACTCTCCACATAGTCAGAGTGGGGAGATTCAGAGAACTACGATTGGCTTGATCCCAACTCAGGGTACGTAGGCAGTCATACAGATGCAGCCAGGGGAGGATCCTTTGGAGGATCCGGATTTGGATGATTAATGGTCGGCTCAGATTTTGAGGAAATCTTCACCGAAAGGGGAGATTTGTTGAAGACAGCTGCAAAAGAGCTGCCTCACCGTTTTGCAGCTGGCCAACTTGGCCACTGCAAGCAACAGCTCATGAGCAAAGAAACAGCTCATGAGCAAGCTGTAAACGTGTCCAAACCGCGTGGCATTGTTCACGCGGTTTGGGCACTATAAATTGAGCCCTAAATCCATTGTTTCAGTATCCCAGAATCCCAAATATGTGAGTAAAGATAGAGACTAAAGTGTTTGAGAGTTTTTTGTAAAGCTTGGATTATAAGCTTTGTAATTCTTTTGTGAGTAATATAAAAGAAGAGTTTTCTCTCAATTCACCTCTATTATTGTGTGTTTAATCACAACAGGTTCAACTAACGGTGATCGATCATTTTTCTTATTAAATGCGCTATAATGAATTTTAGCAATCGCATCACCATTCACCAATCGCAAACTATTTGATTTTTGTTTACAGTTTTGCATATATATCTTGGTCTATTAATTACCGAATCACTGTAAAAGCTTCCTCCTTAGAAAGTAAAATGGTTCATGTCCATAAACTCTGCACTTAATTAGTTTGACCTTTTTTTCTGATCAACAAATCTTCCTGAAATTGCTGCTGCAAGTGCTGCTGTAAAATTGGGATCTCTTGTCAAATTAGAAGCCATTTGTTGGACCAAAATCTGCTGAACTGCTGGAGCTTCTATTTCTTGAATTGTTGATCTTTTAGCATCATCATCAAACAACAGTCCAGGTTGAATCATATCAAGATTTACAGTAGGGCTTGTAGATCTCAATAACGTCACCGCGGAATTAGGAATAGTTGCACCATTGCTAGGGCTTAATGATAATTGTTCAGCTTTTGAATCAGGTTGAGGATGATTATGCTCTCCTTCATAAGTAGCCACTAACAATGATGGATCCTCAGCACTTCTTTGCACCTAAATTATAAAAATGAAATATATTATATAAGGGTACTTAGGGATTGACTATATAAAGTTTTAAAGAAAAATCATATTTTGATTTTTGTGTTCATAATATCTTTTGGTATAAAATCTAGTGAGTTTATAAATTTCACTATAATACTTTTATATTTTTAATCAATATTATCTACCAAATGGTAGATACATATATGTACCTTCTTCTTGACGAAACAACTTGGTGCGAAAGAACACTTGAAGTAAGCTCTAGGTGACGGGTTATCTTTTGTAACCTTTTGACCATATTTTCTCCATTGATATCCATCTTTCACAATCTGTTGCGACAAGTTAAACTAATACCTTAGTATGGAAGATAAATTGAATTAATTCAAAATAATAATAATAATGGGTATTTTTAGAAACATACTAGGGTTGAATTGGAAGCATTGGCTCTCACATAAACCCTATAAACTTTAGGCTTGATGTTATTCTCCTTTGGCTTCTTCCATGACTCTTCATCACTAGTGCTGCTACACTCAGTGTGTCCATTTAAGCCAATCATGTTGCTATAATAATCTTCACTCTCAGCCTTCCTCTTCTTCGCTATTGCAAGTTCATTTTCTGTGTTCTTGGTCATCAAATCCATGTATTGCTTCTGCAAATTGTTGTAATTTTTACACAAAACGCTTAGATTTTCAGTCAGCTTCTTGTTCTCAGTGCTTATCCGATTCAATTCTTCCACCAAAACCCCAGTCTGCCCACCAACAAAAAAAAAATAAAAAAATTATTTTTAAGTTTGTCTCATTGTGTCAACTGTCAAGGTTCATAGATTAAAAGGTTCAAAACTAGAAACTCACCTCTTGTTTAACCAAAGCCCTCTCTTCAAATTCGGAAAAGTGATGATCTCCCTTAAACTTGAACTCTCTCTTCTGAGTAAAAAATATATACATATATATTATTTCAAGAATCTTTAAAAATAAAAATAAAAGAGAGAGAAGAAGAAGAAGCTGAAAATATTATTATGATTGATAAATAATAAATCAGATCAATATAAACTCACAGGAACTTCAAATCTGGGATTCAAAAGATTGAGATTGAGGTCCAGAGAGAGAAGTGTCAACCCATGTTGAATCCATTGAACTTGTGAACAAACTTGATCAATTGGGAACAAGGCTTTTTAAAAAAAAAAAATAAGAATCTAAAATTGGTCAAGTGAATGAGAAAATTTATACAAGATATGGCTTAATATATAGGAGATGTAAGCAGGAAGAAAAGTTACATACGGAAACTTGAAGGAAGGATACATCAAACATGTAAACAATCAACTTGTTTTTTATGTATTATTTATTTTATGACCGATAAGGAAGGAGACACCAGATTAAAAGATGAAAACAAAAAACACATATATTAATTATTTATATTTTAATATATTAAAACTAATATTTATTTATCTTTTAGCTTCACTAAATTGAGGACGCCCTATTCTGGAAAGAAAAAGACGTGAGAAAGTGGTGCACGAATGCTGCTGATTTGAATATTTTTTCGTCAAGGTCAAGGCTTGCAGCAGTCTAAAAGTTAAAATAGACCACAGCTTTTGAACTTGTTATTTCTTGGCTTCAAAATTTTCTTATTTGTGAGTGGACTTCACAATTCACAAAGATGATCAAGGTAGATCCGACCACGATTTTGGTTCGGAATCAAAATCAAACCGGAACCGAATCGGATGTAATTATAAGGTTACGATTTCATCCGGTTCCGGTTCCAAAACTGGAACTAAAATTTGGAACCGTAACCTTAAGGTTCGCTTCGGTTTCAGTTCTGAACCGGAACCGAACCAAATCTTTTTATCTTTTTCCTTAAAAAATAGAGAACCGAACCGAATTTTTCGATTCGATTCTGCGGTTGCAAAAAATTGGAACCGTAACCGAACCGATTTTGAATCGGTTCGGTCATGGTTCCAGCAACCTGAAACCAAACCGAACCGTGGCAACCCCTACTTCTAGGTTCTTTCTTATCTCTATTAGGAAAAATAACTCTTAGACCCCTTAAAGACTACCCCTAATATACCCTGGCCTAGTTAAAAAAGAAGAAGATAATTTTCTAGGATATATACCTCCTCTTAGCCTGGGCTGCAATTGTTAACGCAACGCATGAGAAGGTTTTCCCTCATGTAAATGTATAACTCCAGGGTTGGACCTGCGGCTCACCTATGACTCCCAAATATTTTTTCTTATAGATCTAAAAAATTAATATATAAAAGGCTTATTTTTTATATTATAATATTATACTATAGTTAATGGTTTTTGTTGGTGGGGATTTCTGCGACTAAGGAATCTGAATAGTTCAGTAAGGGCAGAAAGAGAATTCTCTTCGATCGGAGGATCAGTGCTCAGAGGGTATAAGTTGTTCTTCGACCAGGCGTAGAGTTCGGGTCCAGCTTCTCAGATATGACCGACCAGAGGATACTGCATGACACAGATTTCAGAGACCGACGATATCAGAACCGAGGCCGACCACGTTAGACCGGTAGCTCGGTTTGGTTCTGTCCTACCTCATGGAACAAGTTGATAAGTTCGGATATTTCGGGTCAGGACGGGAACAGTTTGGGAAGCTCGGCGTATCACTTTGCCGACCTCTTGAAGACCGACGCAAGATCAGAGTTGTTGGATTTTTCCCTCCGAAACATGTCATTTTTCAAAGGCTCATTACAGGCTGGCATCATTATTGTTGCGTGTGGCAGTGGGGAAAACAGAGTGATGTGACAGACCGTCAGGCGGCAGACTTGCTTTCAGCAACGACAGTCTTGGGGCAAAGAGCCCGTCAATCAGTCGGAGACCACGCGGAAAACGTCATAAAGTTAGAGGAACAGTGTTGTAATTCCTGAGTATATAAAGGAAAGTTAGATTCATTTGTAAGGGATAGCGAAATTGGTAACTGAAAGAAAATGAGCACTACTTGTAAAACACCGTAAGTAAAACAACTCAGTTTTTATTAGGCCATCTGTGAAAACAGGTCGGCCGAGCTGGTTTTGGTAATAAAAGTAACATCCCATTTTGTGCCCGTGGACATAGGCTGGACTTGTTCCACTGAACCACGTTAAAACTCTCTTTTCGATCTTTGTGTTTTCTCCGCTTTTTACTACATTTGCCTTTGGTCTCCTCATAACCAAACAAATTCAAGGTTGATGGAGGGTTGTCTCAGGAGGGTTATCTCGAAACTACCCCTGGGACGAAAATCATCCATCAACAGTTGGCGCCGTCTGTGGGGACTGTTAACAAAAAGCAACTTGCGTAGTAAGACGATGGTAGAAGGTGGAAACCATGGGTCGTTGGGGAGTTCAGCAGCAGAATGGTTCGGGAAAATGAGGGAAGGAATGGATGAAATGGGAAAGGAATGGGAAAAAGCTTGCCAGAACGGGAGAAGTTAGTTATGAGGGCGTCTGTCTATCGGCAGACAATGGCTCATTTTTATGACAAGAAAGTTCGGTCTCGGTCCTTCACCGCTGGAGATTTGGTTTTGAGAAGGGTCACTTTGAATACCCGAAGGCCCGAAGAAGGTTCATTGGGCGCCAAATCGGAAGGGCCGTACAGAGTGGTGGAGAGATAGTGAGGTCGGGCACCTATCTTTTGGAACAATTGGATGGTACCCGGCTCAAGAAGCCCTGGAACGCCGAGATGTTGAGGAAGTATTTCCAGTAGATTTTTTCAAACTACAAAGTCTCTGGGTGAACCGGCCCAGACCGAAAGATTGTTGAAGAGCCTCTCTTAGAATGACCCACAAAGAGTTGTAAGAAGGGCGGTAGATCCCATTAATATGAACATGGCTCTCTCTTTTGAATTTTAAAACTCATACACTTTACTTATTTAAATTGAAAAAGAAAGCCATGTTCAATATTCTTGGGAGTTTCTCGGTGCGAATGGGTGATTGGTAGTCGGGAAGTGCACCAAGCCCATGGCACGCCAATCCCTGGTGTCATTATCAAATCCCCGGGTGGAAGTGTCCCGACATGACTCCTTTCATCTTTGAGGATCTAGAACCCGTCAAGGGATGGGGTGCATATGGGAAAAAGCGCGAACCCCACGTGGCACGCCAACCCCGGGTGTCATTATCAAACCCCTGAGGCCTGAGCGTTACTACCTCATGACTTGCATTTTTGAGGAGCACCTCGGGTAAACTGGGCCCAATGAGGTTTATTCCCATGCGAGTCGGCTGGTGAATCCCGCTGAAAACCATCAGACCACCTGGCTTGGGTATGGCCGAATGGCCTTCTTGATTGCAGGAGTCTCAGGTAAACCGGACCCAGAGAGATTTCTTCCCCTGTGAGTCAGCTGGTGAGTCCCGTTGAGAACCACCCAAGAAGGGCACACACGGGGTGTCTTCCTCCCCCGTGGGGATTTTCCCGACCGCCTCGGATAGGCGTATCCGTAGCCCGGTTAGCTGGGACACTGAATTGTAAGATTCAGAATTGTATTTTGGGATGCACCAGGCAGGACGCTGCCTCGGAGCACCCGAGTTTTTATTTTTTCTTGAATTTGTATGGAGTATGTACTAAGTCACCATCCTTTTTTGTTAACTTTACCTTGTTCCATTTTTTGTTTTTCACCGATGTCTGGCAAGATGACGCCCGCGCCAGGATCCGCAGAGCCTCAGAGGTTCCACCAGCTCAGGGCTGGATTCATTCCGTCGAGTCTGTATTGCTTCTCCAGCTCGGGGCTCTGGATTCGTTCCGCCGAAGTCTGTATTGTTCTACCAGCTCGGGGCTGGATTCGTTCCGCTGAAGTCTGTAATGCTCCACCAGCTCGGAGCTGGATTCGTTCCGCCGAGTCTGTATTGCTCCACCAGCTCGGGGCTAGATTCATTCTGTCGAGTCTGTATTGTTCCACCAGCTCGGGGCTGGATTCGTTCCGTCGAAGTCTGTATTGTTCCACCAGCTCGGGGCTAGATTCGTTCCGCCGAAGTCTTTAATGCTCCACCAGCTCGGGGCTGGATTCGTTCCGTTGAGTTTGTATTGCTCCACCAGCTCGGGGCTGGATTCGTTCCACCGAGTCTGTATTGTTCCACCAGCTCTGGACTGGATTCGTTCCGCCGAAGTCTGTATTGTTCCACCAGCTCGGGGATGGATTCATTTCGCCGAAGTCTGTATTGTTCCACCTGTTTGGGGCTGGATTCATTCCGCCGATGCATTGTTCTACCTGCTCGGGGTTGGATTCGTTCCGCTGATGCATTGTTCCACCTGTTCGGGGGTGGATTCATTCCGCCGAGGCATTATTCCACCTGCTCGGGGCTGGATTCGTTCCGCCGAGGTATCGTTCCATCAGCTCGGGGTCGGGTTACATCCCACCGAGTCCACCTCATTGGTCTGGGGACATAACATTCCCCAGATCCAAATGTTTTTCTCAACTCGGGGTTAGACTACATCTCACCGAGTCCATCTTATTGGTCTGGGGACGTAACATTCCCCCAGAGCCAAATGTTCTTCTCAGCTCGGGGTCAGGCTACATCCCACCGAGTCCACCTCATTGGTCTGAGGACGTAATATTCCCCCAGAGCCAAGTTTTCTTCTCAGCTCGGGGCTGGATTCTGGTTCGTTCCGCTGGTGCTTTATTCTTCAACTCGGGGTCGGGTTACGTCCCACCGAGCTCTTGTCGTCGGCATGGGGAAGGAGCATTCCCCCATGGTCGGGTCTTTGTTGGGCCGGGGACGCAACATTCTCCCAGAGCCAAGTGTTCTTTTCAGCTCGGGGTTGGGTTAAGTCCCACCGGATGCATTTGATTTCGGCTTGGGGACAGACAATCAACTCGTGGCTAGACTCGAATTGGTCGAGTACGAGATCACATCCGAATTTGGGAAAACAAGTTAGAAAGTTTGAAGTATTGAAGGCAGGAAGTGAAGAAAAGAGTTGCAGATCGTTATTACAAAAAAAATAGTGTGTTGTTTGAATTTACATAGGGCCCCGTTCGGGTCACCCTTTATTGGTCAGGCCACACATGGGCGGTTGTTTCTTCTTCAGCAGGCCCGGATGGAAGTCTGTCAAGCACAAACTCGGCAGATCACTTGGCCGACCACCGGCTGATGGATGTCACACTTCAGATTTTTGTAGTTCCCGGCACCAACTCATACACTCATTGGAACCGAGAACTATGAGACAGATGTTGGTGGGGATTTCTACGACTAAGGAATCTGAACAGTTCGGTAAGGGCAGAAAGGGAATTCTCCTCGATCGGAGGATCAGTGCTCAGAGGGTATAAATAGTTCTTCGACCCGGCATAGAGTTCGGGTCCAGCTTCTCAGATATGACCGACCAGAGGATACTGCATGACACAGATTTCAGAGACTGACGACATCAGAACCGAGGCCGACCACGTTAGACCGGTAGCTCGGTTTGGTTATGTCCTACCTCCTGGAACAAGTTGATAAGTTCAGATATTTCGGGTCAGGACGAGAGCAGTTTGGGAAGCTCGGCAGATCACTTTGCCGACCTCTTGAAGACCGACGCAAGATCAGAGTTGTTGGATTTTTCCCTCCGAAACGTGTCATTTTTCAAAGGCTCATTACAGGCTGGCATCATTGTTGTTGCGTGTGGCAGTGGGGAAAACAGAGTGATGTGACAGACCGTCAGGCGGCAGGCTTGCTTTCGGCGACGACAGTCTTGAGGCAGAGAGCCCGTCAATCAGTCGGAGACCACGCGGGAAACTTCATAAAGTTAGAGGAATAGTGTTGTAATTCCTGAGTATATAAAGGAAAGCTAGATTCATTTGTAAGGGATAGCGAAATTGGTAACTGAAATAAAATAAGCACTACTTGTAAAACACCGTAAGCAAAACAGCTCGGTTTTCATTAGGCCATCCAAGAAAACAGGTCGGCCGAGCTGGTTTTGGTAATAAAAGTAACATCTCATTTTGTGCCCGTAGACGTAGGCTGGACTTGTTCCGCTGAACCACGTTAAAACTCTCTTGTCGCTCTTTGTGTTTTCCCCTTTTTACTACATTTGCCTTTGGTCTCCCCATAACCAAATAAATTCAATGTTGAGAGAGGGTTGTCTCATTAGGGTTATCTCGAAACTACCCCTAGGACGAAAATCATCTGTCAACAGTTTCAAAATATAAAAATGGTCTTAAATCCTGATAATATCATGACCAACCTTGTATGACTCCAACTTTTCAAGTATAACTCATTTTAGTTTAGTTTCCTATGGGTGTGTCTCTCTCTCTCTGTTTTTTTTTTTGGAATTATTGGAAACTCTGCCGTCAAACCACCCATTTTGAACTTAAGCGGAGACCTCAAGGTGAGATCCTGAGCCTTACACCACTAAGACACGCCCCTTGAGGATCATATGTAACTCGTTTATGCTCTTTTTATAAAATTGATCTCATATATGACATAAATTCTGAAAAAATAGAGTTTAACAATATGTTTGATATCTAGAAATATACAAAGAAGAATAATCATATTCATAATCATAAGTATGAGTGTTTATAGGGTCAAGTCAATCATGACCCTACCCGGGTGGGTTCTTAAAAAAAATGTAATTTAAGGTTGAGCCGACCAGACCCGATTTTTGCTGGTCGATTCACGGGTTTGACGACGCAACTCAACCTTACCCGAAAAAATAAATTTTTATTAGTTTTCTAAATTTTTTATTATTTTTAAAGTTTTTACAATTATTTCATTTGCTTATTACTTTTTATCGTTAAATTTTATATGCATGATAAGTTTCGGGACATAAAATAGTTAGTATTTATGTCTCAAAATAATTAATACATAAAAAAAATTCTTTTTTTGCAGACCCGACTCGCTTGGGTTTGCATACTCAAATTTTGGGTTCGGGTTTATCGACTCGCGTGACCCGATCCAACCCGATCGGTTTTAGTAAAATTCAAAAAAATCCGACTCGACCCGTGAACACCCCTATCATAATGGACTTTGCAAGTATAATCCTGAAATATAATGGGTTTACTTATATCTTAGGAAAACTTTTAGGGGTGTAAATGTTCTTTTTCCCATTACTATTATGTATAATTCTTGTACTCGAAATGAACGCAATGATTGGCCCATTAAGTTTTATATAAAAAGCAAAGTGAAGTTGGAATTGAGTACTGTTTTATAGTTGTGTCCACAAAACAGGATCCAAATATTTATCCTCTGAAAAAAAGAAAAATTATTTATTTATTATTATTATTATTATACTACCGGATAAAACAAGAGTTTTTTTTTTTTTTAAAAAAAAAACCTAACATACACATACATACATATATATTCCACAACAATTCATAAAGAGGGAATAATATTTTTGTCTTTTTTATTTTTTTTCCTACTTTTGAGTTCTTTATAAAAAAAATTAATATTAAATTCCATTCTTAACTTTAAAATATTATTAAAAGATAAATGTAACCTTAATATGATTCTAAAAGGTCTAAATATGTAAATAATTACTTTTGCAGCTAGAAAAATATCTAGAATAATTGAGTTTTCAAAAAGTGGTAAAAGAAAATAACAAAGATAAAGTGAAAAAATGAGTTGGAAATAGGAACAGGATAAGATTATTTATTCAATGGTGGTCTTTCTTTCTCATCTACTCACACGGTTTTGAAATTTTTTGGCTTCTCAACTTTCAACTCGCCTTAGACATCCTTAGCCATAAGGGTGGCTCTGAGTACGGCCACCCACACACAGACAATACTTAATTTATGTCAAAATTAGGAATACTAATTTTTTAAAAAAATTAATAATCACTGTAATGAGAAAGCCAACTTTTATTAGTAGGGGTCACATATTTTAGAAAATTTATCTTGGATATCCCAAAACTCAGGGCCACTCCTCTTATTCATATACTATTTTAATGTATAAATTAAAATTAATTTGACATATGTATGGGCCAAATTTGGGCTAATGACTCAAATGTCATTATATTTCAGGCTCACGCACCAGACAATGCCCAATTAGTACCGAATGACCCTAAGCCCACTCGCATGAGTCATAGGCGGGGCCCATAAGCCCATACGCCTTAATTGGCAAAGGCCCAAACGGCCTAAAGGCTCATAAGAGTCCATAAGACTTATAAGGGTTTCAGTAAGATCATAATCATGTTACTTAATGTCTTATTCGATATTGTCAGACCAGACTACGCCCCAGTTCCCTCTTAATAAAGAAGCTAAGTATTTGGATCGAGACAAAATACATACAAATACAGTGGTAAAATCCAAATAACATATGGATTACACATAATCTCGGATATCTAGGCACTCATAATTCAACCATGTTTTAACTATCATTTCTTAAATAAGCATGGAATACGACTCTTCAAATGAATCCTAATCCGACTTGGAGGCTACTTCATAACCTATAAAAGGAGATGGGATCTAAGGAATTGATTCATTCAACACTCAGGTTCTCAAAGTATACAATTCCCTCTAAACACTAGCCCACCGCCTTCACGGCAATCTACGAACATCAAGGTAACCCTAAACCTTGTTCTTCCATCTCTTGTCTACATCACTGACTTGAGAGTCAAAGTGCCTATGACATCAACCACACCGGTGGGTAGATAGTCTTCGCTCACTTACCTTTGTTTTGTAGGATCGCTAATACCCCCATCATAAGAATTCTCAATTGTAGGCTGAAGGCGAAATTCTGCATCTACAATTTAGCGCCCACTGTAGGGCCTTGATGATTCATAGCAAGCAAAGATCTCTCAGTCTGCGATCCACACAAACATACCTACATACGTGGGTTCTGGCAACGAAAACACACCAGACTCCATGGCTGGACATGCCGCTCTTTAAGAACGATTATGAACACGTACGGCCTCGCGATGCAGAGCACTAACACCAGCCTTCAGAAGAAATTGGAGCATATGGCCTCGACCTCTTAGCGGCGAGGAACCTAGGACCACCTAGCGGCCCCATCATTCAACCGACCTCTTAGGGGCGTTTGACGATGTGGCTGGAGACGATCCACCACTGGACGATTGCCCTTAGAGCCGTCAGACAACTCACCATATCTCTTCCGTGAACACGACCCAACAAGTCGCCTCCACCATGCGTAAAGAGATGGAGGAGTTCAAAGAGGAAATTCTCTCAACCCTATCTGGAGTGAGGCTACTAGTGAAGAAGAATCGGGTTGGGATAATTCCAGACACTCCATTTCTTGAGACCATAACTTTCGTAGAGCTTCCACTGAAATTTAGCCCCAATGACATGAGGCTATATGACGGATCCACTGACCCAGAAGATCATGTCATTCATTACAAGTATAAGATGATGTCTACAACCCTAACTTCACACCAATGGGAGGCTGAAATGTGTATAGGGTTCGAAGAGACGCTAGTAGGCCCAACCCTCATATGGTTCATTAACCTCACATACCCGTCTATTGGATCATATCAAAAGTCGGCAGATAAGTTCGTGGATTGGTCACTATTCGGGCAGCCCATGAACTTCCCTAGTACTGTTGGGGCTGACCTAGGCAGCCCTCATGTACATTGGGTGGTCGGTTTGGTCAAAAATGTGTTTTATGTCATTTTTCGGAAAAATATTTTCGTGAAAGTTTCGCGATGTTTCTTAAATATTTATGTCGTTATTTGATATCGAATAAATATGTTTAGGTGAAATATGAATGAATTATTCATATTGGATATTGAATAATTTATTCGGTAATTTAAAAAGTTTTAAAATTACGATTTCACCCGAACCGTGAGCTTCCGCTGCGCCCGCGCCAAAATCCAACACAGACTACCTCAACGCAATCCAACAGCGAAAGAGAGAGTCTCTACAAAGATATATGGCTCGTTTCAACAATGAAGGAATATCAATATCGGACCTCCACCAGCCGACGACCGTGGAAGCCTTCAGGAATGGTCTGCTTGCATATAGTAGGCTTTATAAGAAGCTAACGAAGTTGCAATCCTACAATATGGACCAGGCTTTGGCCCGAGCCCAGATCGAGGTTAGGTGGGAGGAGGACAAGATGAACGAGAAGCGGAAGGGTTTCATCAGCCACCATGGAGAGAAAATCATGAATCCCCCCAAGTGACCCAAAGACTTTGATGGTAGGACCCCACAACCAGTAAACAGAATGACTCTACGTATAAGGGAGAATCAACCACTCAATCAGGATTAAGAGTGCCGACCCTCATCCTACGGGGTTCAGAATCAGTCATCGCCAAACAGGCCAAAACTCCCAGAATACAACTTCAATGTGTCTTTTGGTGAATTGGTTTCAGTCCTCAAGAAGATGGGAAATGACGTAAGATGGCCCGCACGCCCTAGAGACAGATCTTCTAAGAGGAACACGAGCAAATGGTGCGAGTTCCACCGAGATTATGGGCATATGACGGTTGACTGCGTCACCCTAAGGTTGGAGATCCTAGAGTTGCTAAACAAAAAATGTCATAAATACTTACTTACAGAGGAGGACAAAGTTACATTTGCACGAAGGGATGAGAGAGGTGACTGAGAAGACGACCCCCACCACTACCTCCAATTAACAATACTATGAATCTTATCTCAGGCAGATAAAAAATCAACGGCGTCTCTTACTCAGCTGCTAAACGAGACGCAAGAGAGGCTGCAACCGGAACGTCACAGTCTACAAAGCCCCTCAAATGGGCATTCATCAATCTGACCATCGAGTTCACTGACGACAGAAATTCAGGTCAGAAGAACCCACATCACGACGCCCTAGTGATCTCCTTATAAGTAGCTAATTTTATGATAAAGCGGGTACTAGTAGACACTGGATCCTCAGCCAATATCATCTTCACCACATCCCTAACTGACATGGGCGTGGAACTGGATAAGGTAATTGATGGTCAACAATGTTTATTGGGTTTAATGAGGAGCAAAAGTTTACCTTGGGAGAAATATCACTCTCAGTATACACTGGAGTGGTCAATAAATTAATAATATTTTTGGTCCTGGACTGCCTTTCAGCCTATAACTTGATCATCGGTCGCCCATAGATTCATGACATGAGGGCAGTCTCATCCACCTACCATTAAGTACTGAAGTTCCCCACCAAGTAAGGCATACAAGAGATCAAAGGAGACCAACTTGCCTCAAGGAGTTGCTATCAAACGACCTTGAAGGCCAGACGTGCTTCAGCATAGCAATTACATAAATGGTATTTGTCGGGTCGAACCGGATCAGCCTGATATCGAGGACTCGACGAGGTCCAAATTCACCCATAGCTTGTGGACCACAAAGCTGAGATTGGAGCCCACCTTGAACCCAAGCTACGTGCAAGATTGATCAACTTTCTCATAGAGCGACACGATTGCTTTACGTGGGCACACGAAGATAAGACCGAGATAAACCCCGAGATGATGACTTATGAGCTCCACATGAACCCAGACTACCCCCCACTGAAACAGAAGAGAATGAAATTTGCCCCGAAAAAGAACCGAATCATTAACGAATAGGTCCAGAAGCTTCCATCTCATAGGGCTATCAAAGAAGTCCAGTATCCCGATTAGCTAGCCAATGTTGTGGTAGTTCAGAAGAAAAATAGGAAATAACGAATTTGCACCGACTTCACAAATATGAATAAAGCTTGCCCGAAAGACTCATTCTCTTTACCCTATATTTATTACATGGTCAATGCTACAACCAGACATAAGTTATTGAGCTTCATGGATGCCTACTCAGGCTACAATCATATCCTCATGTACCCAAATGACCAAGAGAATACGACCTTTATCACCAATAGTGAGATCTATTGTTATAAGGTGATGTATTTCGGACTTAACAATACTGAAGCTATATAGCAACGCCTTGTCAAAAGATGTTTGCCCAACAGATAGGGAAAATAATGGAAGTGTATATTGAGGACATGTTAGTGAAGTCACTGAAAGCCAAGCAGCACCTAGAGCACTTGGAGCAAACATGCGATATAATGAGGAAGTATGACATGAAGTTGAATCCTACCAAGTGCGCTTTTGGCGTCGCATCAGGAAAATTTCTAGGCTACAAGGTCACTCGGCGAGGGATAGAAGCTAACCAAT